>CM021104.1:671528938-671546311 GCA_007115665.2 Sequoiadendron giganteum
TAATCCCTCAATCCCTATACCCTCTTAATCCCTCAACCCTCAACCCTTAAACCCTCAACTCTCAACCCCTATACCCTCTTAATCCCTCAACCCTCAACCCTTAAACCCTAATCCCTCAACCCTCAAACCCTAATCCCTTAACCCCTATACATTCTTAATCCCTCAAACCTCAACCCCTAAACCCTAATCCCTCAACCCTTCTACTCTATTAATCCCTCAACCTTCATCCCTCAACCCTTAAACCATAATCCCTAAACCCTAATCCCTCAACCCCTCTACCCTGTTAATCCCTCAACCTTCATCCCTCAACCCTTAAACCATAATCCCTCAACCCCTAAACCCTAATCCCTCAACCACTATACCCTCTTAATCCCTCAACCCTTAAACCCTAATCCCTAAACCCCTATACCCTCTTAATCCCTCTGACCTCAGCCTCAGCCTCAACCCTCAACCCTCAACCCTTAACCCTTAACCTTTCAACCCTCAACCCTTAAACCCTAATCCCTCAACCCCTATACCCTCATAATCCATCAACCCTCAATCCTCAACCCTCAACCCTTAAACCCTAATCCCTGAACCCCTATACCCTCTTAATCCTTGAGCCTTCAACCCGTATACCTTCTTAATCCCTCAACAACCCTCAACCCTAACCCTACCCTCAACCCTCCGTCAACCCATATACCCTCTCAATCCCTCAACCCTCAACCCTCAACCCTCAACCCTTAAACCCTTAAACTCTAATCCCTCAATCTCTATACCCTCTTAATCCCTCAACCCCTATACCCTCTTAATATGTCAACCCTCAATCCTCAACCCTTAAACCCTAATCTCTCAACCCCTATACCCTCTTAATCCCTCAACCCTCAACCCTCAACCCTCAATCTAGTCCCTTCACGGGAAAATTCTAACTCCTACCATCTAACTACTGCTGTCCTCTTTTTTTTCTTTCTTTTTATCTCAGATTTTTACAATTATTTATACATGACAGATCAAGGGTCACGACCCTTCATTTTCTAGTTATGGTCATTTGTATTTCATGGCAGAAAATTAAAATATTTAATTAATTGTCTATCGGCAAACTAAATATTTTTTATTATAGTTATACCTTTGATTTTCAACTTATGCCTTTAATAAACTTACTACTCTACCCCATTCAAACATTTGACCGACCATGGTATCATGGTGCCCAACCCCACACTAACCATCATGATTACCTCCATCGATTACCGCTCTACTGTGGTCAATATTTCATCTCCTCGCGGTATTGCGGTACTTTGAATTTTCCATTTTATCATCCACCTTCTGCTCTACTGCGACCTTTGCTTTTTGCTATCAGCTGTACCACAGTACCAACATTTTATGTCATCTTTGCCCGCTTCCCTGTCGCTTATCTTCATCTACTGTGCTACCGCGGTCACTGGCTTGACCGCCAGCGGTAGCGCGATAGCCATCTTCATCAGTTACCTCACCGTCACTTGGTCGTCTATGTCATGTTTATTGCAGTCACTGTGGTTTATGTCTATACCATGCACGGTACTACAATGTGACTATTAGCCATTTCCTTTTGTTTACCGCGGTAAAGGTTACTTTGACTGCTCTAAACCGCTACCGCTATACCACGGGTATGGATTGAATTGTATGTGATATAGTGGTAAAGAATGAAAAGATGGGAATTTCAAAAGGATTAAGGTAGCGATATGAAGTATAAGATGTTTTTAGCACTTCGATAGGGGATAAAATGAAATTTTTCATGAAAAGATAGGAAAATAGAACAAAATCCCTTAGGGTATTTATGGACTTTTTTGGAAATTTCTGGGAAAATGTTAGGGTTTTGAATGGAAATTTTTAGTTCTAACACGGTTAAGGGTAGAGGGTAGAGAATTAAGAGTTTAAGGGTAAAGGGTAGATGGTAGAGGATTAAGGGTAGAGGGGAGAGAGATAGAAAAAGTGAGTGAGTGAGAGAGAAAGACTTGAGAGAGGGAGAGAGAGTAGGAGAGAGATACTTGAGAGAGAGAATGAGGGAGTGGGAGAGAGATAAAGGGTTTAATGGTTTAAGGGTAAATTTTTTAGGGTTTACAGTTAAGGGTAGAGGGGAGAGGGGGTAGGAGGGAGAGGGTTGAGAGAGAGTGAGGGAGGGAGTGGGAGAGATATAGAGGGAGGGAGGGTTAAGGGTTAAGGGTATAGGGTTAAGGTTTAAGGATTTAGGGTTTAAGGGTTAAGGGTAGAGGGTTTAGGTAGAAGGAAGAGAGAGATAGAGTGAGAGAGAGAGAGAGGAGAGAGGGAGAGGGGGTAGGAGAGAGAGACAGAGAGAGACATGGAGGGAGAGGGTTGAGAGAGATAGAGGGAGGGAGGGAGTGGGAGAGGGATAGAGGGAGGGAGGGTTATGGGTATAGGGTAGAGGGTTTAAGGGTAAGGGTTTAAGGTTTAGGGTTAAGGGTAGAGGGGAGAGAGATAGAGGGAGTGAGAGAGAGAGAGACCTAAGAGAGGGAGAGGCAGTAGGAGGAGAGACTTAAGAGAGAGAGAGGGAGGGAGTGGGAGAGAGATAGAGGGAGTGAGTGAGAGAGAGAGACTTGAGAGAGGGAGAGGAGGTAGGAGGGAGAGACTTGAGATTGTAGGGTTTTCCATTTAAGTATAGGGTTGAGGGATAATGTTTATGGTTTAGGGTATAAGGTTGAGGGTGCAGGGTAAAGAGACGAGGCTTGAGGGTGTAGGGTTTAGGGTCTAAGCTATAGGGTTGAGGGTATAGGGCTAAGTGTATAGGCAATAAGGATTAGGGTTTAGAATAATGGGTATAGGGTTGAGGGTATAGGGCTAATTGTATAGGGTATGGGGATTAAGGTTTAGATAAATGGGTATAGGGTTGAGTGTATTGGGTTTCAGATTGAAGTTCTGGGTTTAGGGTTTAGTGTACAAGGTTGAATGTAGGGTTTAGGGTTTAAGTATAGGGTTGGGGGATGATTTTGAGGGCTTAGGTTATAAGGTTGAGGGTATAGGGTATAAGGATGATGATTTAAGGTGTAGGGTTGAGGTATAGTGTTTAAGGTTGGGGGTCTAGGGTTAACTGTATAGAGTATAGGGATTAGGGTTTAGAATATTTGGTATAGGGTTGAGGGTTGAGGGTTTAGGGTACAAGGTTTAATGTAGGATTTAGTGTTTAATTATAGGGTTAAGGGTTCAAGGATAATGTAGATGGTAGAGGATTAAGGGTAGAGGGAAGAGAGATAGACAAAGTGAGTGAGTGAGAGAGAGAAAGACTTGAGAGAGGGAGAGAGAGTAGGAGAGAGATATTTGAGAGAGAGAGAGTGAGGGAGTGGGAGAGAGATAAAAGGTTTGATGGTTTAAGGGTGAATCTTTTAGCGTTTACGGTTAAGGGTAGAGGGGAGAGAGATAGAGGGAGTGAATGAGAGAGAGACCTAAGAGAGGGAGAGGGGGTAGGAGGGAGAGGGTTGAGAGAGAGAGTGAGGGAGGGAGTGGGAGAGATATAGAGTGAGGGAGGTGTTGGTTCTCAAAAATGCTGGTTTCAATGAACCATGAGAGGCTACCAAACTCTCAATACGTTGTTGGTCAACTAACAAGGCCAACCTATATGGTTGAACCCTCTACTCTTAAGGCTTTGCTAGACCTAGGTGGGTGAACCTATATTAGTGACACACATTTTGAATTTTACTTTTCCTACTTGATCTAACTATCCACAAATGGCAATTTGATAGTGGAAAGTAAATCATCCTAACTTGGTGTGAATTGTATAAGGTATGAATTAATATGTTTAAAAAGATTTCAAATGGAATGGATAGATCTAATGTAATCTAAATAGGCGAGACCAGTGCCTTGTTGGGTAAAACAGAGTCAAATGAAAGCTTTAAAAGAATGGTTTCTATCTGGCAGGGATTCTAATTATTTGGCATATGGTATCTAGTTTATAACTTGTATAAACGTGCAAGAATGTAATTATCAAAATCTTCTTAATGATCTAAATGGTAATTTCTAGATTACTGTGAATGATTTGAATGAATTAATCTTTTCTTTAAAGAACCAACCAATCACATCACATAAATACAACAAATGTGTATTGATAAACTGAGAATATACTTGATATGTCAATTTAAATAATAAATAAAAATCAACCTTGGAGACAAATTTATAATATTCTAATTAATTTCAACAAATAATTGATACCAGAATAGTGCCATAGGATTAAATTTTATTCATCTGATCCTTCAAAATTTATACATGCATCATAGTCTCCTTGAATATCATTCTGAAAATATTTACAGCAATCTTCCTTTTTTTTTTTTTTTTTTAAGAATTTTACAAATACTTATACATTTCAGATCATGGGTCATGACCCTTCATTTTGTGGTTATGGTCATTTAAATTTTTCATAGTTTAAATAAAACATTTTAATTAACTGCCCTGTCGGCAAATTAATTTTTAAAACTATAGTCGGGCTTTTAATTTCACATTATACCTTTTCCCGCCTTTTGAATTTTGAATTCTATTGCGATCTTTTATATTTACCCTCTACTGTGGGCTTTGACTTTTCTCTCGCGGTATGGCGGTGTCGGGACCCATTTTGATTGTCGCAGTCATCATAGTCATTTACCATGCTACCACGGTCAATATATCGACTGTGTGCGGTATAGCGGTAACCGCTAACCGCTATTTCCATCACTTCCATCATTTTTACTGTGTTACCGCGGTTTGTATTCAGACCCTCTATGGTATCGTGGTATATGTCTTCGCTGCTCCATTGACTATTCCCCTAGCCGCTTACCGTGCTACCGTGATCACTAGCTTGGCCATTGTGGTACAACGGTATATATCTTCGTTGTTACCCTTGTCATCTGTTGACCGCTACCGTGGCCACCATGGTCTATGCTTAGACTATGTGTGGTAGCGTGGTAAACATATAACGCTAGCCTGCTAACCACCATCGCCATACCACAGGCACTTTGTTGGAGGCTGTGGTAAAGTGGTAAAAGCTCATATAATGAAATTTAAAGATGCGGTAAGGTTTATAAATTATTTTTGGCCCTTTTAAATGGCGATAAAGCTAAATTTTTCATAAGAAGGTAGTGAAATATAAGAAAATAAATGGGGGCAAGGTATAGAAAATGGTTTAGTGATTTTATGGGATAGATAATAAAAATGCAAGGCATGAGTAGAAATTTCCTACGGTTTTGATGGATTTTTATGGAAAATAAATAGGAAAATCTAGGGAGTTTTTTGTGGGAAATTTCAGTTCTAATAGGAGGGTTAAGGGTAGAGGGTAGATATTTTAAGGCTTAAGGGTTAAGGGTATAGGGTCAAGGGTTTAAGGATTTAGGGTTTAAGGGTTAAGGGTAGAGGGTTTAGGGTAGAGGGGAGAGAGAGAGAGCTATGAAAGGAAGAGGGGGTAGGAGAGAGAGATTTGAGAGAGAGACATGGAGGGAGAGGGTTGAGAGAGATAGAGGGAGGGAGGGAGTGAGAGGGATAGAGGGAGGGAGGGTTATGGTATAGGGTAGAGGGTTTAAGGGTTTAAGGTTTAGGGTTAAGGGTAGAGGGGAGAGAGATAGAGGGAGTGAGAGAGAGAGAGAGAGACCTAAGAGAGGGAAAGGCAGTAGGAGAGAGAGACTTAAGAGAGAGAGAGGGAGGGAGTGGGATAGAGATAGAGGGAGTGAGTGAGAGAGAGACTTGAGAGAGGGAGAGGAGGTAGGAGGGAGAGACTTGAGATTTGAGGCTTTTCCATTTAAGTATAGGGTTGAGGGATAATGTTTATGGTTTAGGGTATAAGGTTGAGGGTGCAGGGTAAAGAGATGAGGCTTGAGGGTGTAGGGTTTAGGGTTTAAGCTATAGGGTTGAGGGTTGAGGGATAGTCTTCAAGGTTGAGGGTATAGGGCTAAGTGTATAGGGAATAAGGATTAGGGTTTAGAATAATGGGTATAGGGTTGAGGGTATAGGGCCAATTGTATAGGGTATATAGATTAAGGTTTAGAATAATGGATATAGGGTTGAGTGTATTGGGTTTCAGATTAAGGTTTAGGGTTTAGGGTTTAGTGTACAAGGCTAAATGTAAGGTTTAGGGTTTAAGTATAGGGTTCGGGGATGATTTTCAGGGCTTAGGTTATAAGGGTGAGGGTATAGGGTTGAAGGTGTAGGGTTGAGGTATAGTGTTCAAGGTTGGGAGAGTAGGGTTAACTGTATAGAGTATAGGGATTAGGGTTTAGAATATTCAGTATAGGGTTGAGGGTATTGGGTTTACGGTTGAGGGTTTAGGGTACAAGGTTTAATGTAGGATTTAGTGTTTAATTATAGGGTTAAGGGTTCAAGGATAATGTTTAGGGTTTAGGGCTCAGGAATAATGTTAAATAGAAAACTCTACAATCTCAAGTCTTAACCCTATACCTTATACCCTTAACCCTACAACCTAAACCCTAATCCCTATACCCTATACACTTAACCTCATACCCTTAACCATGAACATTATACGTCAACCCTCAACCCTTAAACTTGTACATAAATCCTAAAACCTAAACCATTAACCCTAAACCTAATAGCCTCAACCCAATACCCTCAAATATATACCCAATATCCTAAGCCATAATCCGTATACCCTATACAATTAACCTTATACCATCAACCCTAAACACTATCCCTCAACCCTCAACCCTATACCTTAAACCCTAAACCCTCATCCATCATCCCTATACCATATACCCTCAACTTTATACCTAATATCCTAAACCCTAAACCTTATTCCCTATACAATTAACCCTATAAATTCAACCATATACCTTAAACACTAAACCTTACACTCTCAACCCTCATAGGGGGAGAGAGAAATAGGGGGAGGGAGGGATTGGGGAGAGAGAGAGAGGTTGGGAGGGAAAGAGGAGATAAAGATAAGTAGAGAGGGAAGGAGAGGTAGAGATACATGAGGAATAAAGAGTAGATAAGGATGTATAGATGGATGGAGAGGTATGGAGGGAGAGAGAGGGAGGTGAGAGAGAGGTGAGATAGAGAGAAGTAAAGAGAGTTTGGTAGGGAGTGATAGAGGGATATGCAGGTAGAGAGGGATATGTGAGATAGAGAGAAGTAGAGAGAGATAGAGATAGAGGGAAGGAGGGAGGAAGGGAGAGGTAAAGAGGGATATGTGAGATAAATATAAGTAGATAGAGAATGGTGACATATAATGATGTAAGCTAGGGTTGGATGGAACACTCACTGTTGCATGCTCTGGGTATCACCTTGGCAATCCCCTATGGTGGCACTCCCCACCACCTTCACCTATAGGTATTATGTTAGGTATACGTACCCCTGGTTCTACTGGCCATCCCCACTTTCATCCAAGTTCACAACTACCAAGCCAATCTTGGTGCTTTGCTACTATCTCACCCTTGACCCTTAATCTTCCCTAAAGGTCAAACACTCTCAACACTCCGTTAGGTTGTTGCGGGGGTATAGATATGTTTTCAATGGCTTCATAAAATCTTTCTAAGGTCCTTGGATAATCATAAAACCTCAACTCTCCATCGATTTCATCAAACCCTCACCTAGGGTTTTAGTTCCCTAATTCTAGGCCTCCAAAATAGGTCTTTGCTTCAAGGAAATGAGGTAACTTACCAAGTTATCCAAAGAACTCCAAATATTTTTAATGGATTCTCAACCTTGATTTCTAACACCTCAATTTTTTCAAATTCTTATCCCTTGACTGTCCATACACAGGTTAGACCTTCCAAGTTAGCAAATTTAGGCCTTTTAGAGCCATTTTCTGACCATCCAGGGAACTGTTATTTAGTTCTTCCATCAAATGGATTGCTTTAGTCTCTTAATTGATACCAGACCTTTGTATGGCCTGCTTCCACCTTTCTACCATAGGGTTTAGCATGGAGAGGTCTCCCCTACAAGTTAGGTGCTTCACACCCCTTGACTTTCCTAGCCGGGCACTATTTAGCTCACCTAGGAAAGGTCTTATCTCATAAATAACTAACCCCTAATGACTCATACCACTACTATAAGTATAGACATGGAGCCTAGCCACTATTTCCAAGAGCCCATACACCAGGTACAGGGGAAGAGTGGTCTAGAACTCCATTTATTGCAGTTTGCCAATCAGAACTACCAAAAAACAAGAAACTAGAGAACTGAAATTGAAAGCTTTAAACACTGAAACAACTACCTAAAGACCCAAACAATGCTTGGAAGAAAATTATATCACATTCCACACACATAACAAATCCTGGTTATGCCATTAACACACCACTAATAACAAAACACAGAAAAATTAGTGAATCTTCTACTGTCCTCGCTTGTCCTTCATGAAAATCTCAAACTACAAAACTTGTAATGCCTTCCAACCTTTCACATAGGTCAAGGCAATACTTAAATAGGTTTCCCAAAGTGGTTATAACCTCCTTGGTTGTACATGTTAGTTACAAGGTGGCAAAAATGCAAAATGCTCCATTTTGCCACCTTTGCCAATTTCCTAGAAACTAAAAAAGTGAGTATTTAAACTCCTAAACTTTTCCACTTCTGATAGCTCCTGACCAAGACATTGTAGGTCTCTCACTCAATTGCAATGGTCAACATGACCTTATCACATTAAAACATAAATTAACAAAAATTTCCTATTCCTAGTGTTTCCAAGGTATTCTTCTAGGTGCTCCTGCACCATTCTCCCCCCCTCTCAGCGAAACACTAAGGAATGGAAGGAGACATGAGTGACATGTCTATGCCATTATTTTGGAACTAATCCTCTTGTACCCATGTAGCCTTAGACTCAGGCTTGTTCTTCCATTTGATAAGGTGTTCCATGTACACTTTCTTCCTTGTAGACTTTTTCACTCTTGACTTCAAGATCTTTTCTACCTGAAGCTTGTCTGGAATAGGTAGCGCCATGTTAATGACATCTTGGAAAACCTCTCTACTATTCGGATCCATCTCTTGGACTGATCCCTTGTACTTGATCAAATCTACAACATTGAAAACTCATGAAATTCCCAAGTCAGAAGGTAACTCCACCTTGTATGCATTCTTGCCATACTTGGCCAATATCTTGCATGGTCCTATTCTCTTCATTTGCAGCTTGGTTGAAATTCCCTTCTGCAACCTTGATATTTTAGGGTGAACTATGACAAATTCTCCTACTGCAAATTGCACATCTTTCCTTGACAAATCTGCCTTCTCCTTCAACTTTTGTGTAGCCTCGGTGACTGTCCTGTTTACCTGCTCCTGAATCTCTTTCATGGTGTGAGTGAAGTCTTCAGCATGTCCAATCCTATTCTCCATGGATCCTAAATACCTGAGCTCACAAATACCTCTTGGGTGCATTCGATACACAACCTCAAAAGGACTCTTCCCTATGGTCCGATTGACACTATCATTATAGGCATACTCAGCTTGTGAGATGACCATCTCCCATGTCTTTCCATATTCCTTGGTTAGTAACCTAAGAGGATTACCCAACACCCTGTTAACCACCTCTGTTTGACCATTGGTTTGAGGATGGTAAGATGATCCAAATGACAAGTTGGTACCCAATCTACTCCATAGAGTCTTCCAAAAATGACTCATGAACTTAACATCCCTATCTGAAACAATGCTTAAAGGTAAGCCATGAATCCTTACAACCTCCTTAAAGAAAAGATGAGTTATGTAGCTAGCATCATGAATGGATTTACAAGGGATAAAATGACTCATTTTGCTAAATCTGTCCACCACTACATATACACTATCAAAACCAGTCTTGGTCTTAGGGAGTCCTACCACAAAATCCATACTCACACACTCCCATGGTCTGTTAGGAATGGGTAGGGGTTGATAAAGACTAGAATTACTAGCTCCTCCCTTAGCTTTCATACACACAACATATTGTTCCACATAATTTCTAACATCTCTTGCCAATTTAGGCCAATAGTAAAACCTTTGTATTGGTTCTAAAGTCTTGTTGATGCCAAAATGTCCACTAAGACTGCCATTATGCTTCTCTTGAATGAGGTTTTATCTCATTGAACCTTTTGGAACACACAACTGATTCCCTTTAAACAATAATCCACTTTGCAATGTATACTCAGCATTTTGACTATGAAAATTATTCTGAAAGTCAAAACATACCTTATAGGCTTCTGAGAAATCTTCATCCTCTCCATAGAGATCTTTAAAGATTTCAATCCCTATGCTCCTCACTTGTATCTCTTGTACTATCAACAACCTCTTGCTCAATGCATCTGCTACCTTATTCATCTGCCCCTTCTTGTGCTTGGATGTATTCCATCCACTTCAAGTGTCTATTGCTCAACTTCTCTTGGCTGTTGATATAGCTAAGTGCCTGATTGTCTGTAAAGACCACAAACTCCTTAGGTAGAAGGTAATGCCTCCACTTCCTAAGTGACTGAACCAAAGCATAAAGTTCTAAGTCATAAGTTGAATACTTCTTCTTTGCTTCATTGATCTTCTCATTAAAGAAGGCTATAGGCCTGCCCTCTTGAGTTAACACTCCACCTGCTGCCACTCCACTAGCATCACATTCCATAGTGAACAACTTGTCAAAACTAGGTAATAAGAGTATAGGTTGAGTTGTCACTTCTTCTTTCAGTTTCTCAAACCCCTTCTCAGCTTCTTATGTCCACTTAAACTTGGTTTTCAGACCACCTTTGATTGTATCTAGGACAGGTGCACAAATACCACTAAAGTTCGTTATGAATTTTCTATAGAATTGAGCCAATCCATGGAAACTTCTTACCTCATTCCTTGTGGTTGGTGTAGGCCAATTTAGGATTGCTTCCACCTTGCTTGGATCCATCTTCAATGATCCTTTGGACACTACAAAGCCCAAATATACAAGCTCTTATTTAAAGAACTCACACTTCTCTAGATTGATTGCCAACTTCTCCTCTTGCAACCTTCTAAGAACCAACTCCACATGTTTCAAATGCTCTTCTATTGTCTTGCTAAATATGAGGATGTCATCAAGGTATACCACCACAAATATCCCTGTGAATTCCTTGAGTACTTCATTCATGAGCCTCATGAATGTGCTAGGGGCATTGGAGAGACCAAAAGCAATCACTCTCCATTCATATAACCCATCGTTTGTCTTAAATGTTGTCTTCCACTCATCACCATCCTTCATTCTGATCTGATGGTATCCACTTTTGAGATCCAACTTGGTGTAATACTAAACTCCTCCAAGACAATCCATTAAGTCTTCAATTCTAGGAATAGGGAACCTATACTTGATTGTGATTCTATTTATTGCTCTAGAATCAGTACATAATCTTGATTTTCCTCCCTTCTTGGTTGCCAAGACCACGGGTACTGCACATGGGTTGATGCTCTTTTGAATCAATTTTTGATCCAACAACTCTTGCACTTGTCTAGCCACTTCCAAATTCTGATCTGGTGTAAGCTTATATGCTGCTTTGTTAGGAAAGGATGCTCTAGGTATTAAGTCAATATGATGACTAATAGCCCTTTTAGGGGGTAAAGTTGCACGTGTACCATCGCTCACTATGTCTTTATACTTTTCAAGCAAATTCTGGACTGCTTCGGGTATGACTAGTTTTTCAGTCTTAACTTCCTCCTTGGATTGCAACAATACCACATATCCTTCTATACCTTCATGTAGGGTGTTGAGAAACTATTTTCCACTACTTAGTAGAACACTTGGTGTCTTGGACTATCCTTCATCCTCTTCTGACAATGACTGCAACTTAAAAGTCTTTCCATCCTTCTTAAATGAGATTGTATTCTCTTTTCCATCATACATGGCACTCCTGTCATATTGCCATGGTCTGCCCAACAATAGATGACATGCATCCATGGGTAAGACATCACAAAATAACTTGTCCTTGTACCCTCCAATGGAAAACTCCACCGTTACTTGCTCATTCACTAAAACACTTTTCCCTTTGTTAAGCCATGTGGCCTTGTAGGGGTTAGTGTGGGGTACCTTCTCCAATTTCAGTTTCATTACTGCCTCCTCTGATATGATGTTGTTTGTTGAGCCTGAATCTACTATGACCTTTCTCACTTTACCAAGTATCTTTCACCTTACCCTAAATAGAGCTCTCCTTTGTCTTGGTTCCTCCCTGATCGGTTGTTTGATCAAGGCTCTTCTAAAAGTCAAACTCTCTCCCATCTTAGATTCAATGTGACTGACCTCAGTTGACTTAGGACTCATGGTGTCCTCTTGTGCATAAGCCACTCTCTTCTCATTGCTAGATGAAGATGATTCTTTCTCCGGGCACCTATAGGCTGGATGTCCAACTTGGCCACAATGGTAGCATTTCATGTTTTCAAAATAGGAATTTCTCCTTTCTGCTCCTCTTCCTCTAGTGGATCCTCCTTGAGAACCTCTACCTCTATTATACCCTCCTCTAGAAGGTGTTTCATTGCCATGATCTATGGATTTAGACTCTCCTTGGTTTCTTTGGTCATTGCCTCTACCTTGGTAGCCACCCCTTTGCCCTCTTTGATCTATTTGTTCTCTACCTTTGCCTCTGCCTTTAGAATTGGAATCTTGTTTCTTTTTCAGCTTCTCCACTTTAAAGGCCATCTGAAAACAACTATGGAGATCAGTGAGGGTAAAGAGACTCGAATCTTCTTGGATGTTCCATTTGAGGCCATTTAGACACCTCGCCACCTTGATGCTTTCCACTTCTTGCACCCTAGACCTAAGACAGTTTTTGGAACTCCTCGGTGTAGGTAGCTACATCTAGGTCTCTTTGCCTAAGAGTTTGCCTCTTCTTATGCAATTGGACCTCATAGTCTTTAGGTAGGTAATACGCCTTCACTTTAGCCACCATAACTTTCCAACTTGAAATGTGTTTCTTGCCTTCATTCTCCCTTTCTTCTTGCAGGAACTTCCACCAAGTCAGTGCTTGTCCCCTTAGCCTTGATTTTGCTATCTTCACCTTTTGTGCCTCAGTCACTCCATCACACTCAAATTGATTCTCCATTCCTTCTATCCACTCCATAACCAACTCTGCATCCATTCTACCTGTGAATATGGAAATGCCTTCAATGCCTTGAGGAAGGGTTCCTCATTTAGTGGGGGATCAGGGTTTGGTTCAATTTCCTCCTCAACCTGATCCACACCCTTGTCTCTAACCACTGCTAGATGTACCTTCATCTTGCTTGCAGCCTCTACCACCTCTTCTAACCTTTGCTTCATCTCTTCAACTGTCATTCCAAGTTGCTTGTTCTTCTCGTGTTGCTCCGTCAGGTCTCTTTCCAATTCTGCATTGGTCACCATGGTGTTGGAACCACTTGATTCAACCTCTTACATACAAATCACTATCCCAAACCTTTCACTTGCTATGATCTGATGTAAGTTGGGGTTGGATGGAACACTCACTGTTCCATGCTCTGGGTCTCACCTTGGTAATCCCCTATGGTGGCACTCTCCACTACCTTCACCTATAGTTCCTATCTCAGGTATAGGTACCCATACTTCTACTAGCCATCCCCACTTTCATCCAAGTTCACAACTACCAAACAACTACCAAGCCAAACTTGGCGCTTTGCTACTATCTCACCCTTGACCCTTAATCTTCCCTAAATGTCAAACAATCTCAACACTCCATTAGGTTGTTGCATGGGTATAGATGTGTTTTCAATGGATTCATAGCATCTTTCTAAGGTCCTTGGAAAATCATCAAACTTCAACTCTCCATCGCTTTCATCAAACCCTCACCTAGGGTTTTAGTTCCCTAATTCTAGGCCTCCAAAATAGGTCTTTGCTTCGAGGAAATGAGGTAACTTACCAAGTTCTCCAAAGAACTCTGAATATTTTCTATGGATTCTCAACCCTGATGTCTACCACCTCAATTTTTTCAAAGTCTTATCCCTTGACTGTCTATACACAGGTCAGACCTTCCAAGTTAGCAAATTTAGGCCTTTTAGAGCCATTTTCTGACCATCCCGGGAACTGTTATTTAGTTCTTCCATAAAACTGATTGGTGTAGCCTCTTAATTGATACCAAACCTCTATAGGGCCTCCCTCCACCTTTCTACCATGGGGTTTAGCATGGAGAGGTCTCCCCTGCAAGTTAGGTGCTTCACACCCCTTGACTTTCCTAGTTGGGCACTATTTAGCTCCCCTAGGAAAGGTCTTCTTTCATGAATAAATGACCCCACTACTACTATAAGTATAGTAATACTTAAATAGGTTTCTCAAAGTCGTTATAAGATCATTGGTCATACATGTTAGTTACAAGGTGGCAAAAATGCAAAATGTTCCATTTTGCCACCTTTGCCAATTTCCTAGAAACTAACAAAGTGAGTATCTAAACTCCTAAACTTTGCCACTCCCGATAGCTCCTGACCAGGACATTGTAGGTCTCACTCAATTGCAATGGTCAGCATGACCTTATCACATTAAAACAAAAATTAACAAAAATTTCCTATTCCTAGTGTTTCCTAGGTATTCTTCTAGGTGCTCCTGCACCATATAGAGAAGGAGAGAGTTATAGAGAGGGAAAGAGAGAATGGTGAGATAGAGAGGAGAGAGTGAGAGAGAAAGAGGGTGGGGGAGGAGTGAGAGAGATTGAGAGAGAGAGGTAGATGGAGGGAGAGGAGAGATAGAGAGTGGATAGGGGAAAAGTTAGGGAGAGAGATATCTAGAGAGAGAGAGAGAGGGCTCGGGGAGATAATGATATTTAGAGAAAGACAAAGAGGTAAAGAGAAGTAGAGAGAGAATAAGGGAGGGAGAGAATCGGTATAGAGAGGTATAGAGAGAGTGGTGGGGAGTGATGGATGGAGAGGTAGGTATAGAGGTATTAGGGAGATAGAGACTAGAGAGGTAAGTAGAGGGAGAGGTATGGAGGGAAAGAGAGGGAGGTGAGAGAAATAAAGAGAGTGTTGTAGGGAGTGATGGAGGGATATGTAGCTAGAGAGGGATAGGTGAGATAGAGAGAAGTAGAGAGAGATAGAGATAGAGGGAAGGAGGGAGGGTGGGTGAGAGAGGGGAGGAAGGGAGAGGTAAAGAGGGATAGGTGAGATAAAGATATGTAGAGAGAGAATGGTGACATATAGAGAAGTGGAGAGTTACAAAGAGGGAAAGAGAGAATGGTGAGATAAAGAGGAGAGAGTGAGAGAGAAAGAGGGTAAGGGAGGAGTGAGATAGAGTGAGAGAGAGAGGTAGAGGGAGGGAGAGGAGAGATAGAGAGTAGATAGGGGAAAAGGTAGGGAGGGAGACATCTAGTGAGAGAGAGAGAGGGATAGGGGAGATAAAGATAATTAGAGAGGGAAGGAGAGGTAGAGAGAGAGTAGAGAGGGAATGAGGGAGGGAGGGAGAGAATCAATATAGAGAGGTGTAGAGAGAATTTTAGGGAGTGATGGATGGAGAAGTAGGTTGTGATGGATGGAGAGCTAGGTAGAGAGGGAGAGGGGATATATATGTAGAGAGGGAGGGAGAGAGGGAGAGAGATGCAGTGAGGGAGAGAGAGAGGTGAGATAGAGAGAAATAAAGAGTGTTTGAAGGAGAGGTAGGTAGAGAGAGGGAGAGAGGAGATAAAGATAAGTAGATATGGAAGGAGAGGTAGATAGAGGTGAGATAGAGAGAAGTAGAGGGAGTGAGTGAGAGAGAGACTTGAGAGAGGGAGAGGAGGTAGGAGGGAGCGACTTGAGATTGTAGGGTTTTCCATTTAAGTATAGGGTTGAGGGTATAAGGTATAGGGTAGAAGGTTTAAATGGAAAACCCTATAATATCAAGTCTCTACCTCCCTACAATCTCACTCAATCCCTCTATCTCTCTCCCCTCTACCCTTAATCCTAAAGGTATAGGGTTAATGGTAGAGGGGAGATGGTTAAGGTATTGTGGACTTGAGATGGAAAAACCTACAATCTCAAGTATCTCCCTCCTACCTCCTCTCCCTCTCTCAAGTATCTCTCTCACTCACTCCCTCTATCTCTCTCCCACTCCATCCCTCTCTCTCTTAAGTCTCTCCCTCCTACTACCTCTCCCTCTCTTAGTTCTCTTTCTCTCACTCACTCCATCTATCTCTCTCCCCTCTACCCCAAACCCTCTACCCTCTACCCTTAACCCTTAACCCTTCAAATGTCTACCCTCTACCCTTAATGCTCCCTCCCTCTATATCTCTCCCACTCCCTCCCTTACTCTCTCTCTCTCTCAACCATCTTCCTCCTACCCCCTCTTGCGCTCTTAGGTCTCTCTCTCAGTCACTCCCTCTATCTCTCTCCCCTCTACCATTAAACATAAACCCTAAAAAATTTACCCTTAAACCCTTAAACCCTTTATCTCTCTCCCACTCCATAAATCTCTGTCTCTCAAGTATCTCTCTCCTACTCTCTCCCTCTCTCAAGTCTCTCTCTCTCTCCCTCACTCACTTTTTCTATATCTCTCTCCTCTATCCTTAATCCTCTACCATCTACCCTTTACCCTTAAACTCTTAATTCTCTACCTCTACCCTTAACCGTAAACCCTAAACACTTAACCCTTAAACCCTCTATCCTCTATCTCTCTCCCACTCCCTCCATCTTTCTCTTTCTTTCAAGTCTCTCCCTCCTATCCCCTCTCCCTCTCCCAAGTATCTCTCTCTCGCTCACTCACTCCTTCTATCTCTCTCCCCTCTACCCTTAACCCTCTACCCTCTACCATTAACCCTTAAAACCTCTACCCTAGCTTTCCAATTCAATGAAATTGGGAACGTAATGGCCTATTTGAAAAAATAGGCCCAAGAAATAGGGTCTCTCAGTGATTTAAATCACCGAGAGACCCTATTTCTTGGACCCATTTTTTCAAATAAGCAAGTTAGGTTTTCTAATTTCATCAAATTGCCAAGCTAGTGGGCCCAATAGCTTTCCAATTCGGTGAAACTAGCGATGTAGTGGTCTATTTGAAAAAATGGGTCCAAGAAATGGGGTCTCTCGGTGATTTACATCACCAAATCACCGGAGAACCCATTTTTTCAAATAGGACAAGTTAGGTTATCAATTTCACCAAATTGGCAACTTAGTGGGCCCACTAGCTTGCTAATTCAGTGAAATTGGAAATGTAGTGGCCTGTTTGAAAAAATGGGTCCAAGAAATGGGGTCTCTTAGTGATGTAAATCACTGGAGACCCCATTTCTTTGGCCCATTTCTTCAAATAGGCAAGTTACGTTGTCAATTTCAATGAATTGCCAAGCCAGTGAGCCCATTGGCTTGCTAATTCAATGAAATTGGCAATGTAGTGGCCCATTTGTAAAAATGGATCCAGGAAATGGGGTCTCTCGGTGATAATTTCACCAAATTTGCAAGCTATTGGGCCCACTAGCTTGCCAATTTAGTGGAATTGGAAATGTAGTGGCCTATTTGAAAAAATGGGTCCTAGAAATGGGGTCTCTTAGTGATTTACATCATTGAGAGACCCCATTTCTTGGACCCATTTTT
>CM021104.1:671555667-671596207 GCA_007115665.2 Sequoiadendron giganteum
AATCCCTCAACCCTTAACCCTTCAACTCTAATCTTTCGACCCCTATACCCTCTTAATCCCTCAACCCCTCAACCCTGAACCCTTAAACCCTAATCCATCAACCCCCATACCCTCTCAATCCCTCAACCCTCAAACCCTAATCCCTTAACCCCTCTACAATCTTAATCTATCAACCCTTAATCCTTAACCCTTAACCTTCAAACCCTAATCCCTCAACCCTAAACCCTAATACCCTATACCCTTTTAATCCCTCAACCCCTCAACCCTCAACCCTTAAACCCTAATCCATCAGCCCCCATACCCTCTTAATCCGTCAACTCTCAAACCCTAATTCCTCAACCCCTCTACAATCTTAATCCCTCAACCCTTAACCCTTCAACCCTAATCCCTCAACCCCTCAACCCTCAACCCTTAAACCCTAATCCTTTAACCCCTCTATAATCTTAATCCCTCAACCCTTAACCCTAAACCGCTATACTCTTTTAATCCCTCAACCCCTCAACCCTCAAGCCTTAAACCCTAATACATCAACCCCCATACCCTCTTAATGCCTCAGCCCTCAAACCCTAATCCCTCAACCCCTCTACAATCTTAATACCTCAACCCTTAACCCTCAACCCTCAACCCTCAAAAACTAATCCTTCAACCCCTCTACAATCTTAAGCCCTCAACCCTTAACCCTTCAACACTAATACCTCAACCCCTATACCCTTTTAATCCCTCACCCTTAAACCCCGATCCATCAATCCCCATACACTCTTAATCCCTCAACCCCTCTACAATCTTAATCCCTCAACCCTTAACCCTTCAACCCTAATCCCTCAACCCCTATACCCTCTTAATCCGTCAACCCCTCAACCCTCAACCCTTAAACCCTAATCCATCAACCCCCATACCCTCTTAATCCCTCATCCCCTCTACAATCTTAATTTGTCAACCCTTAACCCTCAACCCTCAAACCCTAATCCTTCAACCCCTCTACAATCTTAATCCCTCAACCCTTAACCCTTCAACCCTATACCCTTTTAATCCCTCAACCCCTCAACCCTTAAACCCTAATCCATCAACCCCCATACCCTCTTATTCCCTCAACCCTCAAACCCTAATCCCTCAACCCCTCTACAATCTTAGTCCCTGAACCCTAATCCCTTCAACCCTAATCCCTTGTCCCTTATACCCTCTTAATCCCTTAACCCCTCAACCCTCAACCCTTAAACCCTAATCCCTCAACCCCTCTACAATCTTAATCCATCAAAATTTAACCCTTCAACCCTAATCCCTCGACACCTATACCCTCATAATCCCTCAACCCCTCAACCCTTAACCCTTAAACCCTAATCCATCAAACCCCATACCCTCTTAATCCCTCAACCCCTCTACGATCTGAATAGCTCAACCCTTAACCCTTCAACCCTAATCCTTCGACTCCTTTACCATCATAATCCCTCAACCCCTCAACCCTCAACACTTAAACCCTAATCTATCAACCCCCATACCCTCCTAATCCCTCTACCCTTAAACCCTAATCCCTCAACCTCTCTACAATCTTAATCTATCAACCCTTAACCCTAATCCCTCAACCCCTCTACAATCTTAATCCCTCAACCATTAACCCTTCATCCCTAATCCCTCGACCCCTATACCCTTTTAATCCCTCAATCCCTCAACCCTCAACCCTTAAATGCTAATCCATCAACCCTCATACCCTCTTAATCCCTCAACCCTCGAACCCTAATCCCTCAACCCCTCTACAATCTTAATCCCTCAACCCTTAACTCTTAAACCCTAATCCCTTGACCCCTATACCCTCTTAATCCCTCAACCCCTCAACTCTCAACCCTTAAACCCTAATCCATCAACCCCCATACCCTCTTAATCCCTCAATCCTCAACCCTCAACCCTTAACCCTTAATCCCTAAATCCACTACTTGAGAGAGAGAGAGGGAGAGGTGATGGGAGGAACATGCTTGATAGAGAGGGAGAGGGAGAGGGAGAGAGTGAGGGAGTGAGAGAGTGAGAGAATCACTGTGAGAGGGTGAGGGTGTAGGAGGGGGAGACTTGACAAAGAGAGAGAGAGAGGAAGATGGGGTAGGACAAAGATAATTTAGAGAGAGAAAGAGGGAGATAGGGTGGGAAGGAGAGACATTAGAGAGAGGGAGAGAGAAAAAGTGGGATATAGATAGAGGGAGTTAGAGAGGGATGGAGAGAGACAAAGTGGCAGAGAGAGAGGGAGAAGGTGTAGGAGGGGGAGACTTGACAAAGAGAGAGAGAGAGAAGAAGATGGGGTAGGACAGAGATACTTTAGAGAGAGAAAGAGGGAGATAGGGTGGGAAGGAGAGATATTAGAGAGAGGGGGAGAGAAAAAGTAGGAGAGAGACAAAGTGGCAAAGAAAGAGGGAGTGGGAGAGAGGGAGAGGGAGAGACATAGAGATAGAGAGAGAGACTTGAGCGATGGAGAGGGGGTGGAAGGGAGAGGGAGTACTCGGGATAGAGGGATTTGAGAGAGATGGAGGGGTTGGGGGGAGATACATGAGATAGAGGGAGGGAGATAGAGTGGGAGGGAGTGGGAGTGGGGGTGGGAGGGAGATATTTAAGAGAGAGGGAGAGAAAGAGGGGGAGAGAGAGGGAGAGAGATAGAGGGAGTGAGAGAGAGAGAGAGAGAGAGAGAGAGAGAGAGAGAGAGAGAGAGAGAGAGAGAGAGAGAGAGAGAGAGAGAGAGAGAGAGAGAGAGAGAGAGAATGTGGGAGAGATAAAGAGGGAGTGAGTGAAAGAGACAAAGAGAGGCCTGAAAGAGGGTGAGGGGGTACAAGGGAGATACTTGAGAGACAAAGAGGGAGGAAGAGTGGGTGGAAGGGAGAGACTTGAGAGAGAGAGAGAGGGAGAGAGAGTGGGAGAGAGATAGAGGGCATGGGAGAGAGAGGGACTTGAGAGAGAGATGGATAGATGGTGGGAGGGAGATACTTGAGAGAGATGGAGAGGTAGACAAAGATAGATAGAGGGAGTGGGACAGGGAGGGAGTGGAAGAGAGATAGAGGGAGTGACTGTGAGAGGGAGAGGGGGTAGGAGGGGGAGACTTGAAAAAGAGAGAGAGGGAGTGGGGGTAGGACAAAGATACCTGAGAGAGAGAGAGGGAGAGGGGGTGGCAGGGAGAGACCTGAGAGAGAGGGAGAGAGACAGAGTGGGAGAGAGTGAGTAGGAGAGAGATAGAGGGGGATGGAGATACCCAAGAGAGAGATGGAATGGGAGAGAGATAGAGGGAGTGATTGACATACCTAAGAGAGGGAGAGGGTGTAGGAGGGAGACAATTGAGAGAGAGAGACAAAGAGAGAAAGATAACAACCTAAGGGAGAGAGATGGAGTGAGAGAGATAAAAAGACCAAAGAGGGAGAGTGATAAAAGGGGGTTGGAGTGAGATAGATTTATTTAGGTACCTACATGGGAGGGAAAGAGACCGGACAAAGGGGATTGGACTGAGAGAGTAGTCTAGGTCACATGGGAGGGAGTGAGACCTAAGAGATAGAGACTTTAGAGGGATAAAATGTTATCCAATTATGATAATAGTTAGAGAAGGTATGAAATGTAAAACCTTGACTATTCGTCTACGATCATAAATTGTACACTCTAAGCATTATCAAAGTTGCTCCCCAAAGAGGGGAAATCCCACTTTTGTCCAAAGTAGGCCATTTGGCACTCGCCAAATGACTCATCACATTTGGCGCATGCCAAATTTGGTGCTTACCAAATGTCTTGCTTTGGATGTGTTAAGTAACAGGATTCGCCAAATTTTCTCATATTTTTGTCTATGCTCCCTGTCTCATTTGCACGTATTTCAATGCAAGTTTATAAAAAAATTGTGATAGCATTAACCTCTCTCTTGGTTACCTAAATATGTATTTTTTTCATTTTGATTTAGTCAAGGTTTTGATCCATGGATTCTATTGTAAATACCTTCGTTTTTGGTCAAAAATCAACATGTGCTAGGTTTAGGATAGATTTTTACACATTGATCGGAACATGAAACAAATTACAGTTTTTGAAGCTAGATTCCATTCTACACATGGTGAAGAAAAAAAAATCAATTTTCAATTAGTTTGCAAAAAAAGTTGGGGAAGAGCACACTCAAATTTCAGCTTTTCAAGATGTGTCCACTTTGAAAATTTGTAAAATATTATATATTCATTATAAAAATTATCCAAAAAAAGTAGGATAAACTAAATGGTGTTAGCTAATTTCTCACCATTGGGATTTTTGAAATTCTAAAAAAAAGTTAACCAAAAAGGGGGGAGCCCTCAGGCGCTATGCTATTTTTTTTGATAAAAAAAGGACCTATTTTGGGCCCCACCACTTTTTGAGACCCTTAATCTTCATTAATTTCAAAAAACAATAGTAGCTTAGAAACTAGACTCGGAGCACTTCAACTTTTGTTTTTTCCGAATCTTGAAATTTTGAGCGTAACTATCTTCATTTTCTCATGCAAATCAAATTTTGCTGATTTCAGAAAAAAAGTGGCATCTTAAGAGCCAAAATTCTGTCACAGATTGGTGCACTTACCCCTCTATTGGTTTTTTCTATCTCAGAGGCGTCATCTTATGGTGAGGATTTTTCAGTTGAGGAAAATGTTGTCAAATGCAAGTAGTGTAAAGCTGCAAAGTGGTGCAACTTTTGTCCTACAACTTGTATGGAAAAATGAACTATTCTAACATGTCTGGATTGGTAAATTTATGTTAGGAATGGTCCTCTTTTTCACCCAAACATGTTGAATCACTCAGAGCTACATTGGACCAACGATTTCCCTTAAGAGTCCAAAGTGCTAAAAGACAACAATCTTTGACGGGCTATTTCTTAGAAACCGTGAAGCTTATAGAATCTATGTTAGAGGCTATGGGATCATGTTGGGACCCTATAAAATAACCACTCTCGGTTTTTCTATCTCAGAGGCATTATTTGGTTGTGATGAGTTTTCAGTTGAGGAAAAAGTTGTCAAATGCAAACAGTGTAAAGTTACGAAGTGTTCCAACTTTTGTTTTGCAACTTGTATGAAAAAATGGACTATTCCAACACATCTAGATGGATAGGTTTATGCTAGGCATGGTCCTCTCTCACCCCTAAACACATTGAATCACTCAGAAGTACATTGGACCG
Source organism: Sequoiadendron giganteum (assembly GCA_007115665.2). Taxonomy (NCBI): domain Eukaryota; kingdom Viridiplantae; phylum Streptophyta; class Pinopsida; order Cupressales; family Cupressaceae; genus Sequoiadendron; species Sequoiadendron giganteum. The sequence goes on from CM021104.1 coordinate 671,560,810, forward strand.
ATGATTTCCCTTAAGAGTCAAAAGTGCTAAAAGGCAACAGTCTTTGAAACGATACTTTTCAGAAACCGTGAAGCTTATAGACTCTTCATTGGAGGCTATAGGATCACTTTCGGACCCTCTACAATAACCTCTCTTAGTTTTTTCTATCCCAGAGGTGTTATCTCATGGTGATGAGTTTTTAGTTGAGAAAAAAGTTGTCAAATGGAAGTAGTGTAAAGTTTCAAAGTGGTGCAACTTTCGTTCTGCAACTCATATGACCAAATAGACTGTTCCAAAACATCCATATGGGTACATTTATGCTAGATATGATCCTTCTTTTCACCCAAGTATGTTGAATCACTCGGAGCTACATTGGACCGACGATTTCCCTTGAGTCCAAAGTGCTAATATGTAGCAATCTTTGAAGGGTTATTTCTTAGAAATCGTGAAGCTTATAGACTCTCTATTGGAGGCTATGGGATCATGTTGGGACCCTCTACAATAACCTTTCTTAGGTTTTTCTATCATGGAGGCGTTATCTCATGGTGACGAGTTTTTAGTTGAGGAAAAAGTTGTCAAATGCAAGCAGTGTAAAGTTACAAAGTGGTGCAACTTTTGTTCTGCAACTCGTATGACTAAATGGATTGGTCCAAAATGTATGGATGGCTATGTTTAAACTATAAATGGTCCTCTTTTGCACCCAAACACATTGAATCACTCGGAGCTACATTGGACCGACGATTTCCCTTAAGAGTCCAAAGTGCTAAAAGACAAGAATCTTTGAAGTGCTATTTATCGTAAATGATGAGGATGATAGAATCTCAGTCGAAGGCTATGGTTTGGGACCATCTACAATAACCTCTCTCAGTTTTTCTATCTCAGAGGCGTTATCTCATGGTGATGAGTTTTCAGTTGAGGAAAAAGTTGTCAAATGCAAACAGTGTAAAGTTGTAAAGTGGTGCAACTTTCATTTTGTAACTCGTATGACCAAATGGATTGTTCCAACACATCCGGATGGGTATGTTTACACTATTAATGGTCCTCTTTCGCACCCAACCATGTTGAATCACTTGTAGTTACATTGGACCGGCAATTTCCCTTAAGAGTCCAAAGTGCTAAAAGATGACAATACTTGAAGGGATATTTCTCGAAAATCGTGTCACCTAAAAATAAATTTTTTGAGTGTACATGATCAAGTAGGGCCCCTCTACAATAACCTCTTTCAGTTTTTCATATCTCTAAGGTGTTTGCTTGTGGTGTTGAGGTTTTAGTTAATGGAAAAAGGGTCCCTCTCTCCCTAAACTTTAAACCCTAAACCCTCCATCTCTCCCTCTCCTTCCCTATCTCCTTCTCTCTCTCTCTCCCACTCTCTCAAGTTTGTCTCTCCCTCTCTCCCTTTCAAGTCTTTCTCTCACTCCATCTCTTTATTATGTAATGATAAAATATATATTAAATATCTGAGAGGGAGATGGAGACTTCAAAGGTAGTTTATGTATTAAATATATTATATAATATATTCAATATATATACAATATATCTAGAATATAAATATTATTGCATATAATATATACTACAATATATCTAATATATAATATATTTAATATATAATATATATTACATAATATATAGTATATATGAAATATACTATAGTATATTTATATATAATAAATTATTAATAGAATAAACGGATATCTGTTTATAATGGAAATCTGTTATTAACAACATTGGATTTGAAGACCCATGAAAAATCAAAATTCTATTACAAAATGGATATCGGTTGTGTAGACTATGTATTAAATATATTATATACTATATTTAATATGTAATATATGTAGACACCAAAAACTAGTCTAGGCTTGTGAGTAGCACTTTCGACATAGTTTTCTAATGTCCATGGTCATGGTTAAATAAAGTTAATTATTTAATTACTTTTTAAATACACCTTTCCTCGATTAATTAAATAACCTTTTAATTATTTAATTAATTCATTATGACCCTTATTCAATTAAATAAATCATATTTATTTAATTATGTCGCTAACTAATTAATTCTCTTTCTTAATTAAATAAATTGTTATTTATTTAACCCCTTTGTCATATTTCAACTATAATTAAATATTCATTATTTAATTATTCAATTAACCTTTTTCAACAATCAATAAAATAAATTATCATTATTTATTTAATTAAATATTTCAATTTTGAATGTTGAATTAAATTAACATTTAATTAATAATTAATTGTTTCTATCACATTCTTCTATCGTCCAGTTATCTAATTATTCACTCACCATCTGACTCAAGATCTATTTAAATCCGCCAGTTATATCCGGATTAAATATCTGATCGTCTTCGCGAAAGGACTCTCTGTCACAACCAGTCAGTTAACTAGCTCTAACTCATATGAATGAACATATTTATTAATTAAATATCTTTATTTAATTAATTAATTCACGTGTGCATTCAAACAAATTATTCTTTGAGTTCTAACTTTATCATTTTCATTCAAAGTCTAATTCTTCTATTTTCGAATACTTTCAACTAAAGATTAAATCATTTATTTAATATTGAACTCTTGTTCTTTCTATTTTCGAACATTCTTAACACTAGATTATATTATTATTATAATTTAATCTTTATCCTCCAGAATTTCCCAACTCATGTTCTAACAGACACATAACTCACACCGCATGGCATTCATCAATCTTGATCATTGATTTTTGTTTTGAATCTGAGTCGATCGTTTGAAAAACAAATTTCTAGAAATTGGTTGATCGTTGTCAGTATTCCTCCTCCCAAAATCAATACTTTTGAGAAGAACTTATAATCTTCGATATTTTTCTTAGATAATACATCCAAGTTATGCTTGCATAAATATAGAAAATATGAGGGCAAGAATACCGATATGGAAAAATGGAGAAGGACAATCAAGATAATTCGAGGAAATGCACTGATACTAGGTGAGATTGTTTCATATTATCATTTTTATTGTTTTAGTTCATTTGATTCGTTATTTGTTGTTTGATTTAGATTTATGCTTGTTAGATTAGATTTAACCATCTTATTGTGCAGCAATCCATTTTATCTACGTCACATTTGGTGAACCCGACATGAAGCACATTTCAAACTTCATGACTGCTTTTTGCTTTTTCGTTTTTTTATTTTTCGGTATCGTATGACAAACTGTATCTAACTGACGAAATGATGCATTTGATTTCACGAACCGCATCTGAATTTTTTTATGATGCATTTGACAACACGAGTCACATCTGAGACCTTCTGCAACATATCTTCCTATCAACATTGCAACGCATTTGTGAATTGAAATGAAACATCTGCCTGGTAAAAAAGTTCACTTTTTATTTCCATTTTTTTGCATTTTGGTAATTTATCATTTTGTTTTATTTTTCCCTAATCATTTGTTTGCAGCTATGTTTTAGGAGGATAACAATGTTTTTGCAAGACGAAGCATAAAATACTTTGAAAAACCAAAACCCTTTCTTTTCTGGAGGAAAATGAACAAGACAAAAATTAAACTACTAATCAATTGCCTGCAGGACCTGTTGACGAAGGCTTTAACTTTTTTTTTAAAATAACTTTTATGTTTGGAAGATTAAATAATTATCATTATGATTAAAATTAACCAGTTTTTTCTTTGTCTAGTGTGAAAGCACATTTTGTAAACCCCTTACGATTCAGTAAATCGAAGTATCCTCTCCCCTTGTGCATTCATGTGATCTTGGGTGTAAGAGAAATAGTTACTGACTCTTGAACTTGGTTTTGTCTTGGTAGGACAAATTACTCACCCCAAGATGACTCAGACTGGTAGCATGCTAGATGACAAGCGATTTCCAACCGGTATATAAAAGTGGATTCTTAGGGGAAACCCAAGAATCATGCTCACTATTCTGACGAGAAGGGCATAAATGGTCTCTCATCGTACTGGATGGTGCCCCATGAATTGAATGCCCTTACTAAAAACCTTGTTGTAGTTTTTACCAAAATGCTATCTATTTGCTAGTGTAGAAGGTCGGACCTGTGAATCCGTCTTACATTCTTACGGTTCATGTGTCGAGAGAAGATGTATGCCATGGGAGTTTCATGGGTACTGTAGCATGGCTGCCCCATATAAGTGAGTGTCATGGAGGGGAGCCAATGGGTTAAGCTACTAGTCATCCACCTTGAATATGTGTAGTTGGAGAAATCCAAGTAAGAACTCAGTAAATACTGTCCAAGACAGCCTAGGTTGTAATTGTCTTCTAGTTATAACAGATTCAACACATCAAACTAAAAACACTTTGTATTTTGTGATTTTTTTTGTTGTATTCAAAAATAACTTGATCATTAAACTGAGTCAGTCGTAACATTGTCATCAGAAAACTGCAACTATAATCTGAGTCGCAATTGTCATATTTTGAACCGCATGCGTCGTAGAGAGTCACAATTATTCAACTAAAAACCACATGTGTCTGTCAACAAATTTACTTTCAGAGAGTCTAGGTTCTGAGTCCCAATTGTAATATTTTGAGTTGCATGTGTAGTTGTGAGCCGCAACTATCAAACGAAAAACTACAAGTGTCTGTCAATAGGTTTAGTTTCATCGAGTTCATATTCCCAAGTCACATCTGATTTGTGAGTCACGTTTGCCATAAAGTAAACCACATCTATCAGAAAGTCAAATTGTCTATCAACATTCAAGACTTAGTTTGGTCAGATAACTACATCTGAAACCCAAACGCATCTGTCAAAAATAGCAACGCATCTGAAAAGTGAACTGCAATTGACTGTAAATAGAGAAATTTGAAAAACTTGCAAACTCATTCTAAAAACAAAACTGCCTTTGTTGCTTCTGTTTCTTATGATCAACCTTGGACATAAACTAGAAAGAATTATCAAAACCCTTGCATTATTAGGTGTCATTTACATCTGAGTCATAGTCATCCTAAGTTGCAAACATTTGGACACCCCATAGGAAGTTCCATATCATAGAATATAACAGCTTTATGTGCCATTGGATACATTCATGCTTCGATTTGTCATTGTCATTGAACCTAGTCACTATTATCCTATTAGTGAATCTTTCCAGCTCAATAGTCTAGTTTGGGAAATTCACCTTGTCAGTTGTCTTTGTCCTACAATTAGGTTCCTTGGTAAAGTTAGATCATTGCTTGGATTTATTCCATAGATTGTAGGTTTACCTATCTTATAATCATTTACCGTCATAATCTACTCAAAAAATTTGCATACTGTCCATCCTAGCATACATCATCCTAGTATACATCATTTTAGAAATCCTTAAATTTTAGTGACATCCTTTATATTCAAAAAATCCCCAAAAAAAACATAGAAATAGGACATACGAGTTTTTTTAGACATAGTCTACATTACCTCATTTTGAGAAACTTTTCATGGTTGAAGCAAGGTCTAAGAAGAAACATAGAGAAATGTTAGACCCTAATGAATTTTTCAATCCTTTCAGAAACCAACCATCAGGGAAAGAGAGACCACACAAAAATTTTCTTGAAAAATACATCACTAGACACACACATGGACAAATTTATGTTAAAGACATAAACACCATCGTACAGGATCCTGAGTCTACATTCTTTATGGATGAGTGTTCAGAAAATGATCCCCAACGATATATAGCAAATTTTCTAGTAGAAGGTACCACACTACCACCAGGATTTGATATTCACACTTTGAAAACAACATCTACTCAACCAACACAAAGCATGACGTCAAGTATCTTTGTTCCTCAAATTACCGCAGCAATACCAACTGGCATATCTACTCAAACATCGTCAATTATAAGCACAACCCCTTTTAACATAACACAAGGTTTAAAATTTACTACGGGAGCAACTTCATTGAACCCCTTTGGCACAAAAACTACTGGTAAGAGATCCAAAATTGGCATGAATATTCCTATACCAAATCAAAACATTCTGATAGGAAATATTCCTATAAGAACATTCAGGCAGGAAATATTCCTATACCAAATCAAAACATCTTGATAGGATATATACCCTCGCCAAATCACAATTCGTCATAGAACATAGCATTTCAAAACACCTACATTGATCCTAGCAACACAAAAAAAATGTCCTTGACACAAGTAGATGTTCTCCAAAATCAAATGCAAATGCTTCAACAATAGATGGACAACATGTCTATGTTAGGAAAATGGACTATCTTAGCACAATATTTATGTCCATGTCCTTTTCACAAAGCGCTATACATGACACCCGTCCCACATGGATACATTATACAAAATTTCCCTAAGTATAATGGGAGGAGGAATCCTTCAGAACACATCAAAGAATTCTCTACAACATGCATGGACATATCATATGACCCCACATACTTGATGAGACTATTTCCTCAAACCCTTGTCTAGAAAGCACTGAAATAGTTCCCTAAATTACCATATGGCATATGATCCTGGGGTGAATTGGTTGATAAGGTTTTCGAACACTTTTACTTTAACATATAAAATGAAATAACCATAGCTACCTTGTGTCACAACATGCAAGATGAAGGTGAAACTTTCACCACTTTCTTCTAGAGATGGAGAAGTTTAGCTAGTAGATGTCTAGTTGAAATACCAGAAAAACAAAAAGTCGCGATATTCCTTGAAAATATTAATCCAAAAATGAGAAGTGACTTAAGGGTACATTGTTGTACTTCATTCCTAGAATTGGTACAAAAGGGCATCATCCTTGAAAAAGGCCTTATTGACAAAGGAGAAATTACAGTACCAAGCAAAAACCTAGTTGTTCAACATCAAAACACTCCCAACGATAGAAACAAGTTCTAGTCTAGAAACAAAAATGATACCAATGATGATATTGTTGATGCTAAGACCATACATGCAAGACCGATCTTCACACTTAGAGGTCACGACCCCAATCAGGACATGACGAGTAATCTAGATCAAACATAATTTTTTTTCCAAAATTCACTACAACAATGACCACAAAAGAAATTTCCTAAACATGAATTTACCCCTTTGGAGCAACCAATCGAGACAATTTTCAAAGAGCTAATTAAACATGATCTCCTAAAACCATTGGAACCAAGACAATATGATCTTGGATAGTTTAAAACCTCATGGTGGGATGATAACGCCTATGGTGAATACCATCGAACAAAAGGACATAACCTACAACAATGTTGACAACTAAAGAATATCATACAAGACTTTGTTGAAGGAAAAACTATAGAGGTCAATGGGAAAAAGCATACCAAGAATAGTGATCACAAGGTCTTCATAGATTCATTACATGACCATGGGAAAGGAAAGGCCTCCAATTCGGGAAATAAGAATAATACCTCAGCCAATTATAATAATGCTAAGTACGATTATAAACTAGGTACGATCATAAATAACCTCTGAGCTGTAAATGAAAATATCCATACCAGGGTAAAAGCACAAATTTGTGTCACACTTTATAAAGGAAATGACCAATGTTGATCCAACTTTTAAACTTGAATCACTAAAAAGTAGCATAAATGTTTTGAATTTTTAAATGATGTAAACTAGTAAAATATGTATTTTTTAGTATATTTTATGTTTTTATTTTTTATAAGAAATAAAAAATTTATTTTAAACTAGTTTTTCATAAATTAACACTATAATCTAGTTGCTAATAAAATACTAAAAAATGAAGTTGCACGGGATGCCAAACATTTTATAGTAAATTTATTTTTTTCCTTTCAATTTTTTTGTGTGTATTGATAACTTGAAACTTTAGTGCATGGATATTTTTTTTTCCAATTTTGATAAATATATATTTGTATACAAATATTAAAATGTGCGTGAATATAAAACAATTGTTTCCATCGGACGTCAACATTCATATTAAATATTTATCTAAAATGGAAAAAAAATTATACCATCTTGAAATAGATTCTTTTATCTAGTGCGTCATATTTTTTTCAATTTTTTTTAATAAGGTTTAGTATTTTTCCTTGGCATAGTAATCAACCTAATATTTTTTGCTGATAACCTAATTTTAGTATAAATAAAAATATGAATATAAATAATAATTAAAATATTAAAATAAATATATTTTTTAAAACTACACTTATGGATCTACAAAAGGGTATTTTTACATTCTTAAAAAAATATTATTTACATGAGGAGGAGTTATTAAAACTTCAAGTTTTTCAAATAATATTTTTTTTTGGTAAATTGGACTCAAAGTGGTGCTCCATATATTTTTAGCCAACAATTTTAGTTGAATAAATTGTGGAAGTGTCTAGCTTAGCTAGAATGAATCTTACTAGGTCATATGTTTGATCAAAATTGATTTTTATTTAGAAATACTTAAATTCAGTTGTGTTGATATGTTGGCTAAAAGTGTGACATAGCTTTGTGCTGTTACCCACCATCACCATTAAGAAGCATCCTGAATGTGTTGTAAATACATGTATAACTAAGATAACTCTTCCAAGTCCTTCTTCTAAGCCACCTACACTGTCCTTCAAGTCTAAGTACAATTTGGTTGATCAACTAAGCAAGACCCCAACATAGATATCCATTTTGGAACTGTTGACTTTATCACCAGATCATCGAGCCATTCTCAACAAAGCCTTACAAAGCACGACTATCCCTACCATCTTAGATGTCAATCATTTTAAATAAATGGTAGGATACTTAACCAACTCCCATCATGCCACATTTTCTCAACAAGATTATTCAATAGAAAAGACTGATCATAATGACCCATTACATCTTAAAGTCCTAGTCCATCAAACCAAAGTCAGACAAGTCTTGGTAGATAGAGGAGCAGGTTTGAACCTTTGTACCCTAAAATTGGTTAAGGCATTAGGATTCTTAGAAGAATTCATTGACACCTCTAAGAGTATAGTCATCAAGGCTTACGATGATGAGGAAAGATCATCCAAAGGAGTTGTCACACTCCCTATGAGAATTGGTCTGGTAGTAATGAACGCTAGCTTCCAAGTCTTGTATCTCACCCTTCCATACAACCTATTGTTAGGTAGACCTTGGATACATGCAATGACAATCGTACCTTCCACATATCACCAGTGTCTTAAATTCTCATATAATGGTACCGAGATCACAATTGATGGTGATCCAAATCCTTTTCAATATTGTACAAGACTAAGCTAAATTCCACAATGATAGGTACCAGTTAATCAAGAAGCTTCATCATCCATTATATCCCTATACGTTGATCCATCACATCTTACCAAGTCCATTTCATCAAAGCCAACGTCATCCACTCCTAAGGTTGAGATCCAAGACAAGGGTTGTGGAGAATATCACATAGAGGCATCCTATTGTGTTAGTTAGTTGGTTCCACCTAAGGCATATGGTTTACCCATGGCAGATAGGAGACAAATCGTAGTCACATTTCATGTTCCTCCTATAATGGCATTGACAAAATGGGGAGAGTTATGTGAAACAGTTGTGGACCAAGATGATATTACCTCCTGGTTGTACGAGGAAGACAATGAATACCCCTCACCATCTATTTAAATAGATAAGGATCAATATGGAAAAGGCTATGACAAACATAGTGGGTTAGGACTGCATAAAAATGGAAGGACTAAACCAATCATTGTCTCACCACAACTGAAAATAGGGCTAGGGTTTCAACCGCTTAGAATTGGCTTTCCTAGTACTTCGTCACCATTTCAAGAGGAATAAAGTTCTTATGAAGACATCAAGATATTTCACAAACCACTTGCCCTAGTTTATGATGAATCCCCTTACTCAAGCAACTATGAATGAGATTCCCTTTCCTCTACCAACACCATGGACCTAGATAGTTTATTTGGAGAACTCGACCAAATGATAAAATCCATACCAAATCCATCTATCCCCGGTAATAAAAAACCCTTGACCAAAGAAGAATGGATTAAGCATTATTATTCATAAACCCTTGATCCTGCATCTTGGGCACCTGACGAACCATCTTCTAATGACGTAGCCATTACAATAGTCCCACATCAAATTTTACCTACCCATAGGAAAAATAACAAGAAGGAGTTAGTCCAAAACTTCTGTGACCATGCTAACCACTCTATATTCACCTTTTCACCTTCCACCTTTGATAAATTTGATAATGACATGCCCCTCATATATCCCCAACTTATCGAATGGGATCAACAAGGTACACCCATCTTAGACATATTTGAGAATGACGAAGCAATAGCTGAGTTCATGGGACTTTGAGAAGGCATACCAAGAGGGGATCATAAAGTTGGCTTTACCATAGAATTGGATGACAAAGAATATTTTGGGGAGTCTTTTTACACCTCTAGTCACAAAAGTGAAAATAAAAAGAAAAATGATGAAAATGAGAAAAATGACAAGTTCCTAGGTGAAAACCGAAAGGTGCCTTTGGACGAGGAAATAGTAAAAATAAAGGACGTATACGAGGGCGAAAACCTCTCTGAGGAACCCAAGGATGGAGGTTTAAACATTCTCCTAGTTTCTCAGGAAAAGTCACTGATGTTAGTAGAGGATTCTATTGAAGTCAACATAAACACAGAAAAAAACCCTCAGGTAATATACTTTGCAGCCTCTTTGACAGAGACAGAACACTAAGAGTTTTAGGACTTCTTCACAAAGAGACATATAAACTTTGCATGGTCATATGCAGACATGCTTGGGTTGGATCCAGACCTTATATTGCACCATCTACCATTAAAGCCATGTATTAAGCCCATCAAACAAAATTTAAGGAAGATACATCCATAAATTGCTTTACTGGTCAAAGCAGAACTTAATAAACTATTGGATGTTAGATTCATAAGATCCATAGACTATGCAAAATGGATTTCAAATCTTGTGCCAGTGACTAAACCAACTAGGGGCATTTGCATTTGTACAAACTTTAGAGATATCAACAAGGCATGTCCTAAGAATGACTTTCCTTTGCTGAACATTGACATGATAGTGGACCTTGCAGAAGGATACACGATGCTATCCCTCATGGATGGTTTCTCTAGGTATAACCAAATCAAAATCACAGCGGAAGACTAACACAAGAAAACTTTCACATGTCCGTGGGGAATGTAATATTGGAATATTATGCCTTTTGGGCTCAAAAATGCAAGATCTACGTATCAACATGCAATGACAACTATTTTCCATGACTTTGTACATACTCTCATGGAAGACTATTTCGATGACATAATAGCTAAATCAGTAACAAGGGCAGATCATTTGAAATTTCTAGACAAGATATTCCAAAGGCTAGATAATTACAAAGTCAAACTAAATCCAAAGACATGTGTCTTTGGAGTGAAATCAGGGAAAATTCTAGGGTATATCATTTCTAGAAGAGGTATTGAAGTAGACCCAACAAAGGTAAAAGCCATTGTAGAAATTCCTCCTCTGGTCAACATTGGTCAACTAAGAACACTAAAAGGAAGATTACAGTCCATCAGGCATTTCATAGTACAACTAGTAGACAAAATACATCCATTTCAATATTTTATCAAGAAAGGATTACCATTCATGTGGACACCTAAATGTCAGGAAGCTTTCCAAAAAATTAAGGATTATCTACTTGCTCCACCTATGTTAATACTACCTACATATGGAAGACCTTTGATACTATACATTTCAGGAACTCAGTCGAAATTAGGAGCCCTTCTCGCACAAAATGATGATCAAGGTCATGAAAGGGCAGTGTACTACATCAGTTGTACCTTGGTGGGATATGAATTAAATTAAAGTAACATAGAATGTGCCTATCTTGTGGTAGTCTTTACTACTCAAAAACTTCGGTACTATATGCTAAACCGCCAAACCAGGTTGGTCACAAAGATTGATCCCCTCAAATATCTCATAAGTAAAGCAACATTAATAGGTTGATTGGCTAAATAGGTGATGATACTTAGTGAATATGACATCCAATATGTGGAGAGGAAAGATATAAAAGGACAAGTAATTATAGATCAGTTAGTGGATGCACCCATGAAGGCAGACCATCCTTTAGTGGAAGATTTTCTTGACAATTTTATCTTCAAAGTGGACACTAGAACCAGGTGGAAACTATACTTTGATGAGTCACATACTAATCGTGGTTTAGGAGCAAGCATACTATTTGTTACACCTCAAGGTGATACTATTCCTAAATCATACAAGATTGCTTTCCCTGGCACCAAAAACATAGCAGAACATGAAGCCTTAGTGACAAGACTAGGAATGATAGCCCAATGGAAGATTAAGAGTCTACATGTTTATGGGGATTCTTAGCTAGTAATCCGGCAAGTAAATGATGATTATGAAACTAAAGATGAGAAAATTTCCCCCTACAAGCATATGGCTGATAGTTTCAAGCAGTACTTTGATGACATCACCTTTCAACAAATACCACGCATTCAGAATAGGGCAACAAATGCTATCGCAATTGTGGGTTCCTTATTGGATATTCCGAGCAATGTGCCTAAATTTGAGTTTTTGGTCGACCAATTGTTGGTCCCTACCTATGATGTTGCCAATTTTGATATGGTGTGTACAATTGTTGGCCCTAATTCCCCTTGGTACAAAGACGTATACAACTATCTATATTCCCAAATCTTACCTCTAGACTTTTCAAACAACCAATGTAGAACCTTTATCTGTAAGTCTTCCAAATACACCATCATCGGAGATACCCTATATAATGTACCTTAGATAACACCTTAATTGTATGTCTCGATGTTGAAGATGCATAGGCAACCTTGAGAGCATTACACAAGGGTATATGTCGATCCCATTCTAGCGGTCCTACTTTAGCCCATAAGATTATGAGATTAGGTTGATCTTGGCCTACAGTGGAAAAGGACTCATATATCTTTGGAAAGAAAAGTCGATAGTGTCAGATACACAAAGATTTGATATGCATGCTAGCACAGGAGCTTTTTCTAATTACTTCACCATGGGCCTTTTCCCAATGGGGACTTGACCATATAGGTAAGATACACCCTCCATCATCCAATGGCCATAAATTCATTATAACCACCACCAAATGGATTGAAGCTATTCCCATGACCTACAAAATTGGCACACAAATATCCAAGTTTATCCTAAACTACATAAGTTTTTGGTATGGGGTACCTCAATCCATTATCACAGACAATGGTCATCCATTCAAAAACCAAGAAGTTCACCATCTATGTGAAGAATTCCATATCAAACATAATTTTTCCACTCCATATTACCCACAAGGTAATGGCCAAGCCGAGGCATCTAATAATACCATTGTCAGAATCCTAAAAAAAACTGTCAATGACACTGGTTGTGACTAGAATTTATAGCTTAATCTTGCCTTATGGGCTTACCACACAAGTATCCGTACTCCCACTAGTGCCACTCCATACTCCCTATTATTCAGATTTGAAGCTATCTTACTTATTGATGTTGAAATTCCTTCCCTGAGGGTATCCTTAAAAGGTCATATTGACGATGAAGAATACCGTGTATCCAGATTGCAGGAGTTAGAATTACTAGATGAACGAAGACAAAAGGCACTAGACCATTTTCAAGCATATCAAAATCATCTTCGTCGCAACTATAATAGGAAAGTTCGAAATCAATAATTTGACATTGGTGACCTAGACTTAATGGAGAACCCCAAGAATCAATCTGAACAAGAAAATCCAAACTTTAAGTTTGAACCTAACTGGTTAGGGTCCTATATTGTCACATAAGCTTTTGGATTAGGATCTTATCAACTCTCTTCACCTGAAGGAGACCCACTTTTGTCACCAATCAACAAACTTCATCTGAAGAGGTTTTATGCATAGCTTCTGAGAGTCTTTCTCTTAATCAAAAAAATACAAAAAAAAGGAAAACAACAAAAACATGGTTACCTTGATGAAAACCTGGTAAATAGGCATCTTTGTAACACCAAAAAAATTGGAAAATAAACAAAATAGTAAAGAGAAATAATCCGTCCACTAGTGGAAACCACTTCGGTGGTGCTATGGATAAGTACCTTCGTGAAAGCCTGGAAAACAAGTGCCATGTGTAGTCAACTTCACTCCTTTGAATACCATCATTACAATCAGACTTTTCACCTTCACTCATAATAGATGGTTGTCTTATCCATTACTTGGAATGATTGACATCAATTATAATATGTCTCCCCACTCCATCCTATATGTCTTATTCTCAACTGGGGGCAAATCCTCATTCTATTTCATGTGGACCTTGTACATAGCAACCCAACATCAAAAAATGTCCTGAAAAAAGCTCAAATAAATTAGAAAATTTCATGAAAAAACCCAAAAACATCAACAAACTTCACAAAAATAAAAATAAAAAACATTTCAAAAACCCCAAAAATAGAGTTGGATTTAGTTGTGTTAAGCTAGTCATAGACATAGTCAAACTACTTTGCCTCTACGACTAGACATAGGCAAGGTCATTAGTTGATGTGCCCCTGAGGCATTAGTTTTGTCTGTCTAGGTTTGTCATGTATCACACACATAAAATCATGACTTATTCTTTGTATATATCAAAGTCATTGGTCATGTCAAACTACGAGGTATTTGTGTGTACAACATAGGAAAGGATAATCAATCGATGAGCCCCTAAGACCACACTAGGTCAATCCAATAGGGTTTATCACATTCATTATCACACACATTTCATATCATCAACTTAAGTACATATTTTTAGTCGATTATGTCAGTTAAAGTTGGGTCAAACTACGAGGTCTTTGCGTGTACAATGTAGGCAAGGCTAATCAATCAATGAGCCCCTGAGGCCGTATTAGGTTAGTCCTTGAGGGTATATCATCTCAATTCATACACTATCAAAACACAAGCAAACTCATAACAGTCAAGGCATCAAAACAAGTCATGCATCAACAAGGCAAGCATCTCAAAACTGTCATCAAGTCAAAAATTAAACACATTGTCAAAGTGATCAATTTATGTCTTAAGCAAGATATGTCTTTCTTGTCAACGAACATCATCAAATTTTCATAGCCTCATGTAGCTTGTCACATCAATTTCATCAAGCTCAAGCATCTTATACAACACATGTATTTCTAAAACCAGGCTTTGTCATGCCTTACACAGATAGTCACCAAGTCAAGACCAAACTCAACGTCTTATGTAGTATGTGTCATCCCTCACATCAAGCTATGTCAAACATCAAACAATTACACAAGATGCACTTTTGGCAAATACTTTAATTTGGCTTTATGACTTTATATCTTATTTTTTCTTATCTTTCTATAGATTTGTGCATAAGTCTTGTTACTAGCTTTCTCAAGGATGTCTCTGCACTCTTTTTCTTTGACTGTTGTCTATCAACTATCATTTTAAACTTTGGATTTTGAGTCATGTTACTAGTTTCCTCAAGGATTTTCTATCAAGGATTTAGAGGATAAATGACGTCTCATGACCCATCTTTTATTTGTTTGTTGTATGTGGTTTGTCTAGAAAAAATGATTGGGGCAATCTTGTCCTTAGTTTGAGTTAGGACACTCCTTATCTATGACTGTCTATTTTTCACAAATGGATGACTTTGTACACTATGGTCTATCTTATATCATGGTTTGTACTATCCATTTGTGTCATTTCCCACCCAATGATGATAAAATGAAAAGCTTAGTATATATGGAAAAATATCAAAGATCATATGTTTTTCAATCAACCTTCGTTGTTTCTTACTAACATTCTAAAATCATGTGCTAACATTTCTCCTATCTGACATGATGATAGAGTCCTGTAACACAACAAAAAAATTAGATAATCTGCATATGCATACATTCTATAAGCATTATATTATTAGTTTCGTATGTCTATATATTGTACATCATATAGTTACAGTGCATTTCAAACAATAGGAACATTAGACATCTTCATTGCATATCTACAAAAATCAAGGCATAGTAGGTATTCAATCATCATAAGGTACATAATGAAAATATTGCATGTACATATAACCATCAAATAGCATTGTATATATAACATTGCATCCCATTATCATAAAGTACATTACATCCATCATCAATAGATTTATCATAACATCATAGACTGCATAAAATCATCATAAGGTAGAAACCATCATCTATAACACATGTACATACATCATCTAGGAAACATAATCATATAGGAAAAAATGTATCATCATACAGTAGAACTGCATATCATATAGAAGCCCCCAAAAATCATATATATATCGCTCAAAATAACGTGTCAGAGTACAATTTCAGAAAGTATCCATAAATAAAAAGGAGCTCATAGGCTCTCTGATCAAAATACAATGTCCACAAATATGAAAGTGTCAATGTGTCCCACTGCCACTACTATCATGTGGTGAACATGGAGGAAACTGCCTCGAAGGTACTCTATATGAGGTGGAAGGCTTATCATATGGACTTGTCCTTGGTGGTCCTACCACACCCTCTGTGCTTTGTGTCCTAGTCTAACTCCCGCTCAGTGATCTCTGGCTACGTACCTCTGAAAATATAGCTCATCACTCAAATGGCACCAATGACTCATACAAATATCTATAATATGAAGCCCTCTCTATTGATCTAACTAGCTCATGTGAAAAAAAATCATATGAGGTACTACTATAGAGGTGTCTGATCTTTGTGAACTACTGCTTTGTCTCCTTCCTCTGAGCTACTGCCTGATCTCTCTCCATCTGTAAAGCATCCCGCTCTGCAGTAACTACTCTTAGCCTCTCCTCCAATGCCTCCCTATTGTTGTCTCTAGGAGCATCCTCATCCCATATCCCCTCTACTATACGGTCTCAAAGATCTCTCTCCTTCTCCTTCATGGGTATCTCCTCCTTAGCATCATCCTCCCCATAACCTACCAGAATACCAAGAGGGTCAATGTCCATGTACTCTTTCTTGGCCTCCTCCTCTACAAGGTCCTCTCTGTCAATCTCTAACTCTGCATGTTTCTCTTCTACTACCTCCTCGGCAACATGCTCACCTCCAATCTTAGCCTCTACTCCACCTCTGAGGTCCAACATCGATATGTCCTCAGCCCCAGTCTCTTAGATACGTGATAATCCACCCACCCAACCACCTCTTTGTCCCCGCTAACCTCATCTACCACCACCACCTCTACCATCATCATCACCACCCCTGCCACCACCTCTACCTCTACGCTGCCCTCTCAGCCCTATCCCTCATCTCTCCACTGGTGTTGACTGATTTGGATCTATGTAAGACATAGGACGATGCTCTACCCACCAGGTATCATATGTAGCTATAGTCCTAGGATCTGTTGCTCCGCCTCTCCATCCCCATTGTAAAGGCTTTAAAGCCTAAATCTCTGCCTTCGCAGTAGCCACTATTATCATAGGCCCCCATAAAGGAACCTCTCTAGATGATCAAGAAAACTCTGCTCCTCCTCTAGGCTCATCCTGCACCTCACCAAACTATCTCAAAACATGGTCTGGCAGATGTCTCTCTATGATAAGTACACTAGAAATAGTCCTCCCAATTAGGTATTGTGTCTACCGACAGTAGGGAAAATGTTTGTCCTCATCCAACCATCTCTCATAATCCATGTATGGCCTCCATATAAACTAAACCAATGTATCCAATGCATGTATCCAAAAACTTGTATCTCCTATGTGACTCTGTTTAATGTTTTTCGTATACCGGAAAGCATAAGGAGATCTAGCTGCCCGCTCTATAGTAATAGGAGGACGAAACACATCAATACGCTCCCATGCCCAAATCATGAGAAGAGTAGTACCACAACTCGTCGACTGTGCATCTCTGTATACTATATCATGCAAATGAAAATATAGCATGCCCAAAAAATAGGGACCCCAAGCATACACAACCTCTCTCTCCAACATCCCAACTAACATCTCTCCCCACCTGACAGGAAATCCATGACCCCGATGGTCAGGAAGAACTATCCCCCCAATCAATGTAAAATAGTATATAATCTATCTGCTCATATCTATCCACTAGCTCCTACTATCTAATCTCATAATTATCTATACCTAACATCATAATATCATCAAATACATAAAATCTAGTGATCTCGCTATATCCACGTTGTGTATCATACATCACCCTCTCTCCTCTAATGGGAAATCTAAGAATCCTATACACATCCTCTAGGGTGACAGTTGCCTCACCATTAGGCAAATGAATGATGAGGTCTTTGATTTCCATCTCTCACACAAGGCAGTGAGCATACCTCTGTTAGCCCGAATCGTGGGCATGGTCAGCACATGATGAAGTCCCAGTCTCCATAGAAAGTAGGTCTCTACGCTCACTAATCGATCTCTCAGCTCGAACATATCCGGTTGTGACTCCATAGTATAAATAGGATCTAACATAACTTGTAAATTGCATTCAACCAAGATGTCAAACGTCAAATCATTCAAGTTTCTATAAGATTTTTTTTTTCAGAAATTTGACAGTCAAATGCAAATCACTCTATCAAATGCGGTGCAAGATTACACATGTGTCACAACACAAGGCATATGTGTTCCATATTTCAAATGCATTTCACTATCATTCAATTTCAAACAACAAACAAATGTGTGCAACAAATTTCATATGTGGTGCATATTAACTACCTACCTAATATGCATATGCGATTCATATTCTAAAATGTGATTCACTATCCTACATGCACCTAAGCAAAACTCTTATGCTATGCAGATACTCAAATGTGGTGCATAATAAGACAAATGAGGCTATTCCCTAAAATTTCCTAACAATGCCTAAATGTCTTTTTACATATGTGTCATTCCGCAAGCAAATGTGTTGTGTATGAATGCATATGTGTTGAGCTTTCAAAAGTCGCATCTATAAAATGAAATTTAAACACCTAAAACTACGTGAAAAATAAAAAATCAAAAGGTCATTTCAAGGTACATACTGGTGGTTGTGCGTCGGCTGGCCATCGGAAGGTTGGGATCTGATATCCGCAATGTTGGGTGTAGGGAACTAGAGACATTTTCGCTAAGTGCTCAGAGCTAACTTCTTAATTCCTCAAATCTTCAGCGTGCAAATGACTTGGTTTTCACCCTAATTTATATTTATACCTAGGGTTTGGGTGGCATTTCTTCTGACCTGGTCTATTTTCTATGTAAACTTCCAAATTTAATTGATCCGTACATGTCCCTAACACTTCCAAATTCAATTCTATCAACTTCATAGCATTTCTGACCATCAAATTGACTTATCGGGAATATTTCCTAATGTTTTTAAAAAAATGTCAATTTTCCCAAGGGGGCATACCCTAACCTATTTCATACCAGGGCATGGTTGGGGCATATTTTCTAATGATTTTCTTTGACACAATGTCAAAACGACATTATATCAAAGAGGGGCAAACTCTAGACACCAAAAATTGGTCTAGGCCCATGAGTACCACTTTCGGCATAATTTTCTAATGTCCATGGTGATGATTAAATAATGTTAATTATTTAATTACTTTTAAAATACATCTTTCCTCTATTAATTAAATACCCTTTTAATTATTTAATTAATTCATTATGACCCTTATTCAACTTTGATTAATTAAATAAATCAAATTTATGTAATTATGTCACTAACTAATTAATTATCTTTCTTAATTAAATAATTTATTATTTAACTAACCCCTTTTTCATATTTCGACTATAATTAAATATTCATTATTTAATTATTCAATTAACCTTTTTCAATAGTCAATTAAATAAATTATCATTATTTATTTAATTAAATCTTTCAATTTTGATTGTTGAATTAAATTAACATTTAATTCGTAATTAATTGTTTCTATCACATTCTTCTATCGCCTAGTCATCTAATTATTCACTCACCATTTGACTCGAGATCTATTTAAATCCGCCAGTTATCTCCGGATTCGATATTTGATCATCTCTACGAAAGGACTCTCTATCACAACCAGTAAATTAACTAGTTCTAATTGATATGCATGAACATATTTATTAATTAAATATCTTTATTTAATTAGTTAATTCATGTGTGCATTCGAACAAATTATTCTTTGAGTTCTAACTTTATCATTTTCATTCAAAGTCTAATTCTTCTATTTTTGAAGACTTTCAATTGAAGATTAAATCATTTATTTAATCTTGAACTCTTGTTCTTTTTATTTTTGAATAGTCTTAATACTAGATTAAATTATTATTCTAATTTAATCTTTATCTTGTAGAATTTCCCAACTCATGTTCTAACTGACACAAAACTCACATCGCATGGCATTCATCAATCTTAATCATTGATCTCTTTTTCGAAATATGAGTCGATCGTTCGAAAACCAGCTTTCTATAAATTAGTTGATCTTTGTCAATATTCCTCCTCCTGAAATCAATACTTTTGAGAAGAACTTATAATCTTTGATAATTTTCTTAGACAATACATCCAGGCTATGCTTGCATACATACAAAAAATTTGAGGGCAAGAATATCGATACGCCAAAATGGAGAAATACAATAAAGATAATTTGAGGAAATGGACTGATATTCAGTGAGATTGTTTCATATTATTGTTTGTATTGTTTTAGTTCATTTGATTCATTCTTTGTTGTTTGATTTAGAATTATGCTTGTTAGATTAGATTTAACCATCTTATTTTTCAACAATCCATTTTATCTACGTCACAATATATATATCATTTATTATATATTATATATATTATTATATTTAATATATATTATATAATATAATATATAATATATATTATATAATATAATATATAATATAGTATGTAATATATTTCATATATAATATAATATATGTGAAATATACTATTGTATATTAAAATAAATTTATTTTATAATAAATGGATATTCTGTATTAGCACCATTGGATTTGCCGCTAGGATGGAATATTTTAAAGTTTTACATAATGGATATTCGTTTCTCTTGGCACTTTATAACGCAAAATATTCCTCATTTTCACGACCTCCACCAACTTCAAGCGACCTCTAGCGACCTCTAGGTATGTGGTTTTTGCTTTTTTTCTCATTTTTTTGTTAATTAGTGATTAATTTAAGTTTTTTTTTGCATTTTTTTTAGTTTTGTTGATTTTTTCATTTCTATCTAACCTTACAAATAAATTTGAAACCCTAGTTAGTGGAAAACAAATAAATAACATCAAACAAAAAAATGAACATTAATTACTAGAAAATAGAAGAAAATTTAACCTAGCACACTAAACAAACATAAAATATAACCTTCATTACCCTTTTTTTGCATGTTTTTAAACTATTTTACATTCTTGTCTATTTTTACTTCATCTTTATCAATTATTCTCATGTTTTTCATAAATTTTTGCTTTGTTTCTTATTCTTAAATTAGTAACTCTTTGCTAAACAATTTTTTTTTTAATTTTTTAATTATTTTGACTCTCCTCAGCTCTCAAAACAGAAATGATCCTTATTGGAAGTTCTCTAATTTTTGAATACTTTGTGAGTCTAGATCCACTGTTAGTACTGACCAAACAAAACTTGTCCCTGCAACCATAGGGAAATGGGAAAAGTGAATGGGTAATAGTCGATGGTCTATGCATGAGGCTATCATATTGTATCATATACAAATAATAGCCTTCCACACAACCCATCTATTATTTCCCATTAACTTTTCCCATTTCCCTATAGTTGTAGGGACAAGTTTTGTTTAACCATTAATAACTATGTATACAGTCTCACAAAATATTGGTAATTTGGAGCTTAGCACTTCCACCTTTGTTGAATCAATTTGGAGCAAGTAACACTTCCACCTTTGTTGAATCAATTTGGAGCTTAACACTTCCACATTGTAGCAAGGTAAATATTTAATGTATTTTTAAATTAGATTTCACATCACTTTAACAATTATTTGTTTTCCATTTACATGCCTTAAACATAAAGGAGCTTTACACATTTTTTAATTTCTACTCAATCAAGTCATTTATATTGAATGGTTTAAGGGGATCTTTAAACATGTATCTTACATTTTCAAATTACAAATTTAATGCGCGTTCACTTATAATTAAATCATGGATCAACACCCTCTAGCTCTAGCCACTCCACCTTGTAAACCCCCACCACCACCTGCATTTGATGGTGCTCTCATTCGAGAAAAAGTCGATGTGAATGTTAGAACCATTCAGGATCAAGTTAATACCATTCAAAATGAAGAATGCGTTAACCCATTATTGAGGCATTTTGCATAAAAAATGCAAACTATTGTTGATGCAGTTAGGTCCATGGAAGTCGACTTAGATGAGCATCAACGATGGCTAGAAGAAAGGAGATAGTCTCAATCTAAAGAGAAAAACACAAAGAAGTCAAGATATATAACTAAGAGTCACAAAAAATTCTTAAGACAATGATCTTATTTTTATTAAAAACTTGATCTTGGATGGATATTTTATAAACAATTGGGTTGGACAGATATTTTTAGTGTTGAATTTATGAATATAATAGTATAATGATGAGACAAAAATTTAGTAATAAATATTAAATCATCTATTAATTTAGTGTTTGTTCATATATAGTGTGCATATATAGTGAACTTATTCATGCATCATGGTTGACTGATGTCTTATTTGTTGATCATAATTATTGTATAGATTTAACATTAACAATATAATTAACATTTATCTTGATGTCTTCTAAGGATTTTTTTAAAAATTTCCATCAAAACCCTTTGGTGTACTAGGTTAAACCCATAATAGTGGTTTACAATTTTGATGAGGAATAAAATTTGTAAAAATGATCACACATTCAAAATTTCAATTTTTAAGGGGTTCGAGTGAACTAGGAGATTCACATGAACCCAAAAGAAGGGTTCTCTCAAAACCCTAATTCAAGTGAGCCCCATTTTTCATGGTGGGTTCGCTCAAACCCTATGATGTCACGTTTCTTCAACAAAATGAATGAAAAATTCAAAAAAAGTGGGGTTCGAGTGCACCCCCCTTCGAGCAAACCCCCTTTACCCTTTTGAGCGAAGGGGGGTTTCCTCCAAGGGGGAATCGCTCGAACCCCCCCTTTTTTTCCTTTCACCCCCTCTTCCACCAAATTTTGGTAGATTTTTGCCCTTAGAAGCTTAGGTTAAGGATGAAAAATGGAGGAGAATTCACAGACCCAACTGGAATCAGGTAGTTCTCGTAACGAGCTACCCAACGAATATAATTTTAATATGTTTTGTTTTTATTATGTATTTGCTTTTTAGTTTTATTAAACATAGATTTTTTTATCAAAAATGAAGGTTTATGTTCTGCACCTATGAAAAAATAGCAAATTATAAATTTTTTTTGAAAAATATGAATGCACCAGATATTGAAGTCCTTGATCCAACAAAAAAATAAAATTGAATTTTGATATATACAAAAATTGTTATGTGTTATCATGCTATGTCTGAATTGTAATTGGTTTGACTTCAAAAATTGATTAAAGAACAAATATTCAATAAAAAGAGTAGGTTGGGTACGTGCAAGATCATGATGGGCCAAAACATGGCGATATGTAAGCCATATGATGGTCCATGTGGCTGACGGCTTTTTTTTTACCCAAAATTGATGAAATGAAAAAGGTTTTTAGAGGAGATTCTCATCTTTCCACCAATATAAATTATGTTTTACTTTGAATTTAATAAATAATTATTATTCATTTTCTATTAGAATTATGAATAAAGTCCTAATTGATAGGCTGATTGAAAAACATCTATAACTTT
The DNA here is from genome assembly GCA_007115665.2 of Sequoiadendron giganteum. NCBI lineage: Eukaryota > Viridiplantae > Streptophyta > Pinopsida > Cupressales > Cupressaceae > Sequoiadendron > Sequoiadendron giganteum. The sequence continues at coordinate 671,584,427 of CM021104.1, forward strand.
CAAATGGTATCACATTTTTTGAATTCTGAAACATGTGTCACATTCTATGCTTCACATAATATAGGATAAAAAAATAAAAAAATTGAATTTCATGAATTTTTGACCAAGTTAAGGTTGTTAGACAGACGAGCTTTTATATTTTTTAAAATTTATAATAAATAATTCATAATTAATTATTTACTTGGACAAAAAATACTAAAAAAATATGCATCACATCGGGACATGAGTCCTCTACTTACATCTAAAATATTAGTATTTTATTGTGGTTAGGGAGGTCAAACACACAACTACTTCTTATTTTTACCCTGAAATTTAAATACTACTACATTGAAATTTCAAATTTTCACCAAATAGATTTTTTATAAAAATAAAGGTCTAGTAGTTTAGAAACTACATTTAATTTTCTACATATTCTATGTTTACATTTTTTTAAAACAATATAGATAACTTATTCAAATATTTATGTCAAGTTGTCTAACTCTGATTTTTTGTCTTTTTATTGCCACTTAAGGGCTTATTTTTTCCATGATGATCCTACACATACCTAGCTATCTAACCAAGTGGAAGCACTAGATATTGGAGTTACAAATCTTAATTCAAAAGAGTTAGAATTTTATCCTTCATGGAAAAAAAGTTATGCATTATACAGTGTGTCACATTTTTAAAATGTTGTTTTCTTAAAAAAACCACCTTTAGTGGGAGATGGAAAAATAAGTGCAATTTGATTCCAAAAATTTTGAAGTTTTTTTTTTTAGAATCTACAAAAAAAATGTGACGAGACTCTAGTTTGCATCATCTTCAAATTTCTCACATTTTAGCCTCTATAGGTGCCTGAATGTGAATATTTAGTTAAAAATAATAATTTCAATGTCCAGTTTTGCCAAAAAATGTAAACCACTATTGTGGGATCACCCTATAAATAATATTCTTGTTTATGTATCATGATTCTGAAGATAGTGATTTTTATTCATGATCATTTTATACTTTTTACATGAATTATCTAATGACATGTTATTCAACTTGAAGGTTTTAATGGCATGAATGTTGAATTAACTTGTAATGGTTTTGTTTGATGGTTGTATCACTTCTTATTCTAGATGGTCCTAGCGCAGAAAAATCATCTTCCTATCAAATCTCTCCCTCTCCCTCCCTCCCTCTCTCCCTCTCTCCCTCTCTCTCTCTCTTAAGTCTCTCTATCTCTTTCTCTCTCCCTCTCAAGTCTCTTTATCTCCCTCTTTTCCTATGTCTCTCTCTCTCTCTTAGGTTTTTCTCTTTTTCTATTTCCCTCTCACTCTCAAGCCCCCCTCTATCTCTCTCAAGTCTCTCTCTTGGACTCTCTCCCTCCCTCTCTCCATCTAAAGACTCTCTATCTCCCCATCTCAAGAATCTCTCTCTCTCCCTCTCAATTCTTTCACTCTCGCTCTCTCCCTCTCTCTCTCTATCTCTATCTCTATCCTTCTCAACTATATATCTCTCTCGTATTCCCTCTATCCCTCCCTCTCTCCCTCTCAACTATCTCTCTCTCTCTACCTCTTAGCTCTCTCTCTCCATCCCTCTCAGGTCTCGCACTCCCTCTTAGGTCTTTCTCTCTCCTTCTCTCAAGTCTCTCCCGCCCCCTCTCTCTCTCTTGTGAATTGGTCGCACATCAGTAAATATATAATATATACTAAATATTAAGTATATTATATAATATATATTACATAATATTAATATAATAAAGTATACTATAATATAATATATAATATATTACATATAATACATATTATATAATACATAATATTATATATTATAAATATATGTATTATAAATAATATAAGTAAATATAAATAATGGATATTTGTTATGTAACAGATATCCATTATACACGATATTGGCTCGAGATTTGGTTTGAAATTACCTGACCTGCAATGTCAACCCAAAAAATGTGTTTTTGAATTTTTTTTAAGTTTTTCGAAGTCTACCCTTGTGGCTGACGACCTTTTTTTTACCCAAATTTCATCAAACAAAAAGGTTTTTTAGAAAAAAAATTCAGCTTTCCACCAATATTATTTTTTCCTTATTTTGAATTTAATAAGTAATTATTATTTATTTTCTACCTACATTACGTCTAAAGTCCTAATTGATAGGCTGATTGAAAAAATTCTATAACTTTCAAAATACTTAACATTTTTTCGAATCTACAAGATGCACCACATTTTGTGCTTCACATACTACAGGATAAAAAAAAAATGAATTTCATAAATTTTTGATCAAGTTATGGTGGTCAAATGTAGATGTTTTAATAATTTTGAAAAGTTCTAACAAAAAAAATCATAACTAATTATTTACATGAAAAAATAATAAAAATAAAAATTTGGCACATCTAGACATGTGTCCTCTACTTATATTGAAAAATTTAGAAAAATATTTATTTTTTTCTTGTACCTAGGTTGGTCAAACATAGACCTGATTCTTATATTTTTCCTGGAAATTTAATACCACTGGGTGATCCCACAAAGTTGGTTTACAATTTATGAGAGGAACTGATTTGTGCTGAAATCACATATTTTTAGAAAATATAATGATTTAAGCGTTTAAAAGTTCCATTTTCAGGATTCCAATTGAATATGGTTTGATCAAACCACCTTAGATCAAACCCCCTTGGATAAAACCTCGCTAGTTTTAAACCATACCTATAAATGAGTCTCCTTTACACCTATCAAAATGCTGATAAAAACTCACTTTTGATTTACCTTTTGGGGGATCAAATGAATTCATTTAAAATTTATTTAAAATGATTATGGTAGTCCTTGAAATGAGCTATCCCATGAATATAATTTTAATATGTTTTGGTTTTATTATGTATGTGTTTTTTTAGTTTTATTAAACATAAGGTTTTCACCAAAAATTAAGCTCTTTGTTTTGCACTTGTGGAGAAATAGAAAATTATCAAAATATTTTGTTTTTAAATATTTTCATGCTGGGTATTGATGTCCTTGATCCAATAAAAAAAAAAAAATTGAATTTCGATACATACCGAAAAAGTTATATTGTATACAATCCGCCTATGTCTGAATTCCAATTGGTTTGACTTCAAAACTCTATTAAGGAAAAAATATTCAATAAAAAACTATGAGACCAAATTAAAGTGCTAGATATCATAGTTACAAATCTAAATTCGAAAAAATTAGAATTCTATCCTTCATACAAAAAAAGTTATGTTGTATACGGTGAGCGTCACTTTTTTAAAATGTTGTTTTCTGAATAAAAAACTAGTTTTCATGGGAGATGGAAAAAGAAGTGCTATGTTATTCCAAATTTTTTGAAACAAATATTTTTATAATCTATAGAAAAAATTTGACGAGACTCTAGTTTGCACCATCTTAAAATTCCTCACGGTTTAGCCGCTATAGGTGCCTGAATGTGAAAATTTAGTTAAAAATAATAGTTTTAGTGTCCAGTTTGGCCAGAAATTGTAAACCACTATTGTGGGATCACCCCACTGCATTGAGATTTTAAATTTTCTCAAAACAAATTTAATTTTTTTTTCCCAAAAAAAGAATATCAGCCTAGAAAATACATTCAATTTTCTTCAACTTTTTTTCTTACATATTTTTCATATTATGTTAATTACCTATTCAAATTTTTATGTCAAGTTGCCTAACTCTGGTTTTTTGATTTTTGATCACCACTTAGAGGCCTAGTATGGACCCCCATGATCCTACACATATCCAAAAATTAATGAAAATTACTATGATGCACAAATATCTATATTGGTACATTTTTGTGTTTCTAAAAACTGCTTATATTAGATAATTGAGGTATCTAAAGAAAAATGGTGTGTAAAAGAGTATTGATGTATAGGGGAATAAATTTAATAGTGATAAGTATAAGCACCAAAAAACCATAGCCATTGAGGGAATGAATTTGAAGTGTGATTTCTTTGAGTTACAAAATGCTTATAGATATACTATTAGGAGAAAATTTTAGATAATTACTCTCCCTATGGTAGTATTAATAAGCATGTCTTGTTTACCATGGTAGGAGAAAGAGTCAAGGAATCAAGGTTAATTTATGGACCTCTAAATTTTTTATCATATCATGATAATATAATTTGAGAAAAAAATTATTGGTGAAATATAATAAAAAGATTCACAAAATTTATGAAATAAAATCACTTGTGTGAAATGGAGTTAAAGATAATTGAAAGAAAACATATGAATAAAAATAATAAAATCCTTAATTTTGTTCTGATATAGAAAATAAATAAAAGAAAAAAATTTGATAAAGCCTTTAAACTTTCCCTATTGTTGCTATGATTTTATGGTAAATAAAAAATTTAGATAAAGAAAGAAACAAGAAGAGAGCGGTAATAATCTACAAACCATTAAACTCCATAATAGAGCCATTCCCTTATCCTATTCTAGATAAACTATATCTAATATAGAAAGTGGCTAACAATATATACTTCTCTTATTTTGACTATGAATATGTTTTTTATTAGATATGGGTGATGGAATAAAATAACCAAAGACAAATTATTGATGTCCATTTGACCATTATACTGTTGACATCCTTCTTTGATAACAATAATGCATTTCAGTTTGACATATTTGCAAATTATTGATGTCCATTTGACCATTATACTATTGACATCCTTATTTGATGACAATAATGCATTTCAGTTTGACATATTTGCAAGAGCATATGAACCAAAAATTTGAAAGAGCTCGTCTAATTTTTTATGTCTTTATACTAAAAAAAAATTATTGTTTTTAGTAAAATATTGAATAAGAATTAATAGTCATAATTTCTTAGGTATGATGGTCTATAAGGATATTTTAAAGTTAGTCTTGTTACATATTATTGAAAATTTCATGGTTTTCTCTAGTCTTTAGATACAAATAAGTTTTAAGAGTTTTGTGAAATTATAAAATATGTAAACAATTCCTACTCTAATTCAAGTAATGATCATGAAACCTTCTAACTTATTTTGAAGAAACAAGGATTTAAATGGGAAGAAAAGCACACAACAGTTAAAAAGATCAAATCAAATATAAGTAACCTACCTCTCTTGTGTGTCCCTTCTGATGTATATGTGATAGCATTAGGTGGTGCTCATGTTTTTGTATAAAATGAAAAAGAACATGTTGTAGACTACACAAGTGGAGTTTTCTCTAACAATGTTAAAAAATTAATCTATTTTGATAAGGAAATCAACAATGAAGAAATCATTGGAGAACTTTGCCTTGAAACAATATACTAATTTAAGTTCATAATTAGAATAGATTGTGCTAAATTCTTGACTACTAAGAAACAAGTCCATAAAAGAAAATGCAAAATAGGTAATATATGTTAAGTGGCAAGACTACTTTAATCATTTAAACTATAAGGTCAAACATATCAAAACATTTAAAAATATTGTTGTTAATTGATTTAATCATGATTTTAAAAACACATAAAGTCTTAACCTCATAGTTTTAATTGTTTTAGAATATTCAAAATGAATTTTAATTCCACACTGAGAAATATATATTTCAAATATTCTAAATGAGCATTAATTTGATGTACAACATCTATTCCCACCAAACTTTGCATGTGATCTTGAATCTACTAGATTATTTGATGTATTGGCTATCAACATAGAAAACTAGAGAGAATTTATAATATCATGACTACAAACTAACTTGTAGTACTTGAATTTTTTTGATTTAATGAGAAGATTTAATTGGGTGTGGAAAATAAATATTTCCTTTAATCATACACTCTAGTTGTATAAGTTTGTAAATAAAATATAGTCACCTGTTACTTTTCTTGATCATGTTTTTTTCTAAGCAAGAAGTTGCCCCTATCATAATATAGAGAAGACTTAGGCAAACCGAACTATCCTCATCAAATAGAAATAACATCACTTTAAATATAATTTTATTTGTAATAGTGAAAAATATTAGCAATATTTTTTATTTGACATGATAATCCTTTTCTAACCTATTGATTTTCATAATATTTTAGATGATATTCAATGTTTCGAATCCTAGCTAGATATTTTTCTATAAATATTCTTTTGAAAATATTTGGCAACACTTGGTTTAGAGCCTTATAATGTTTGAATAAGTGTAGGCTCTTCTCTTCAACCTAGTTACAATGTTGAGAATAAAAAAAACACTCTCTATGTTTGTAAGAGAAGTATCAAAGTTTTTTAAGTTTATTCTTTGTTAATAATCGAAGTTTTATCCATTCAATTGATAGCCACAACTTGTAGTTTCTCATTCACGATTATTCATGTACTTGTTGCATGACGTCTAAGATTGTATGGTATTAGAGGCTAGGTTATTGGGTTTTCTCTTAGCTATCTCCATAAAAAAATGAAGTCCTAGTATTTCTTGACCCAATTTTCCCAACATGAATTCATAGTTGTCTCTCAATGGTATGTGAAGTCTTGAAATATAAATTGTTTGAACATAGCCAAGGCATTACTTCATATTGTTGCAAAATCATAAGTTGTATGCTACTTTATAATAAAATTGTCCAAATTTTTTAGTTGATTATTCATGCAATAAATGATTTGTAACAAATATCAAAATATTTGTTGGTCATCTCAAATTTTCACTTCACTCCATACAATATTAATTTCAATAATGAACATTGCTAGAGTAGATATACATAAAAATTGGTCCTCCTTTACTTTGTGTTAGAGGTTTGAATCCATTTTAACTTAAATTGTATTATAATTTTGTAATAATTGTCTAAAGAGAATATAATTAAAAATAAAATTAAACATAGTTTTTTAAAAGTAGCAATTTATATGTTTTTATATAAATTAGTAATTAGAACATTAAAATCATTATTTTAAATTTATTTTAAAAAATGAACTTCTTCAATTTAAAAATTCTAAAAACTTATCATTTGATAGACTAAAATCTCAAAAAAATCTAAATTAATTAAGAGCCTTTGGAAAATGAGTCACAACCTCAAAAACTCCAATCATAATGAAGCCCAAGAGCTTAAACATATAACACCCAAAAAGTGTTGTTAAAATTAAATAAGCCCATTACTCAAAGCCCCCCATCATGCATAGGGTGGTCTAGGATTTTTAGACCCTAGAAACCAAGGGATGGGTTTGTCAATGAAATGGATGATCAGATTTGTTGCTAGCGAAGAGCCTTAGAAAAATTTGGTTCATTATCAGATCATAAAGGTATAAGAAACAAGAAATTATGGAGATGAAAAATAAGCAGAAATGAACAATGTCCAATATTCTATTTAGATGACCCAAATTACAATGAGTACAAATCCTTGCACATTTAGGCAAGGAAAAGACAATCCACCTATCATGTGGATTGATAAGTGCCCTGTGAAATGATGCAAATGGATAGAAAAGTGTCCTATAGGGGTAAACCTTAGGATCACTTCGAGTGTGAAAAAAAACAACCTATTTGACCAAGTCATAAACCTTGATGTCAAGTTTTGAGTGAGTTTTGAGGTGAGATGGAAAGTTTTCCAACCTCAAAAAGGTAGCACATGAGGTTTAACAAATAGCTTGGTAACCTCTAGAGGTCTAAAAGGTTGCACATTCAAGATTTTTTCTAACCTCATCAACCTAAGTACACTTAAGTATAGTGAATAGATTTAAATTATTCACTCTAACAAGGAAATGACAATGTCCAGTGGTTAGAAAATTTTAATGGTGAATCGTAAAATTTGTGTGCTTTGTGTGGGGGTAAAATAATGGGTCCTCTACAACTTTCTAGGGTTTCACCTAGATGAAAGAGGGTTTTCCTTTATCTCGAGTGGGCACCGAATCTCGTGATTCATTCAATACTAGGGATTGAATATGTAAGTAGGGTGTGCAAAGGTGTTGAAATGTAATATGTAAACCTAGCTATTTAACCTAACCTACTAGAGTCTATAATGTTGGAGAACACATGATGTAATACAACATTGATAAAATGAAAGCAATATGAGAAAATTGACCTAACATATCAAACAAGTACACCTACAAACTGAGGAGGGTTGAAGCAGAGATTGTCGAAGTCAATAGAAATCTGGAAAATCAGGGTTTTGAGTCACTTGGGACACTTACGCCAAGTGGGGCAACCTAGTCATTTTTTGGGGTGATTTTGGGAAACTGACCTAAGGCTTGTTTCAACCAAATGGGTATCCAGATCCACAAAATCTTTGGAAAATATGCATAGTGGGACTAGCTCACCACAACTGTAGGGAATGCCCCTTTTATCTTTTCTGAATATCTGAAGGTGGAAACAAGAGTTCTTGATCTACACTTTTTTATCCTTCAAGTGTTCAGACTAGAAACCTTGATCTTCAATCTGTAGGTGTCTTTTTGTGGATTATTTTCCCTAGTTGACAAGGAGATTCCCTAACAAGTCTTCAATCCACGTTTGAATGGTTTCCAAACCTATAAAATACCTAAATCTACAAACACACATGCAAAGAGGAGACAAAGGGTTAGGGTTAGAAATTAGGGGCTTGCCTTAGTCAAACCCCTTTGATGATAATCAGATCCAAATGTAATATAATGAAAGGAATGGATGATTGAATGATAAAGCCAATAAAAACATTTACTGAACATTTGTTGAAGATGTCTACAAAATGCAAGAACTAGCTCCAATGGAGGTTGCTTGAGATGCCTTGTGCTCTATTTCTTGCTTGGGAAGCTTGAGTGCAAGAGTACATTTGAATATTGAGTGAAAGTGAAAAATGGTCCTAGGGAAAGAGAAAAATGAAGGTGAAAACCCTTATTTATACATGCCAAACTCTAATTTTCCTGAAAATACAGCATCATAGGCCGACCTTAGGGTTTTGGGGGGAAATTCCTGTAATATTTATGTTTTAATTTAGAAATTTATGTAAAAATGACCTAGGGTAAGTGCATGGATCTGTGACACAATTTTGGCCCTTAAGATGCCACTTTTTTTCTAAAATCAGCAAAATTTGATTTGTATGAGAAAGTGAAGATAATTACACTCAAAATTTCAAGATACATCAAGAACAAAAATTTAAGTGCTCTGAGTCTAGTTTCTAAGCTACTAATATTTTTTTAAATTAATGAAGATAACGGGTCTCAAAAAGGGGGGGCAAAATAGGTCTTTTTTATATAAAAAAAAATAGCATATTGCCTAAGGGCTCCCCCCTTTTTGATTCACTTTTTTTTAGTTATTCAATATTCCCAATGGTGTGAAATTACCTATCACCATGTAGTTTTTCCTTATTCTTTCAGATAATTTTTTTAATGAATTTTCAAAGTGGACACATCCTAAAAAGCTGAAATTTGAGCATATCCCCCATAAATTTTTTGAAAACTAATCGAAAATTGATTATTATTTTTTCATCATCTCTAGAATGGAGTCTAGTTTCAAAAAATTTAATTTGTTTCATGTTTCGACGATCGAGTAAAAATCTATCCTAAAACTAGCACATGTTCGTTTTTGACCCAAAAAGGAGGCATTTACAATAAAAGTCATGGATCAAAACCTTAACTAAATCAAAATGAAAAAATAACTATATATTTAGATAGCTAAGAGAGAGGTTAACACTATCACAATTTTTTTATAAAATTGCATTGAAAGACGGGGAGCACAGATGAAAATATGAATAAATTTGGCACCCTTTCAAAAAATCACGTCTTTTTCATGAAATGGTTGTCCAAATCTTTGGGTCGGATGCCTAATGCAAAATCCAACCCATTGGGTTGGTATTTCCCAATGCAACCTATTTGGCACATGCCAAATTTGGCTCTTGCCAAATGAGTTGCTTCATTTGGCTAGCACTAAATTTGGTGAGTGCCAAATGTCATTCATGACTTTTGGAATTCATGTTTCTAAACTCTTTGATTTTCCCTTTTTCTGTCAAGGAAACTATATAAATGAAATAAAAATTTAAGTATGAGTTGACATTTATGTATGGAAATTTATTCTCTTATACTTTAAGTTATATTTCATGTACATAGGTAGGATGTTTGAGAGTGGTTTAAGATCTCTAGGAGTTATAATGCAAATTCTAGTTTTTTGAAGATTTTAAAAATTTCAAACTTAGTCAAATTTTAGTAATCATGAGATCAAATTTCTTCTTCTTAGATCTCTATATCACTCATTTTCATCTCTTATTCTCTTGACCTCTCTCTCTCACTATCTCCATCCCTTTATCTAAAAATCTCTTCCTTTATCTCAAGAACTACATCTCTACATATCCATCTCTCTCTCCTTTCCTCTCCAATATCTATCTCCCTCCCTCCTTCCCTCTCTACATTTCTCTATCTCCCCTCTCTCTCCTTTTATCTCTATATATCTCTCTCTACTCTCTATATCACCTCTCTCTATACATACCTATCCCTCTTTCCCTCCCTCTCCCCTCATTCCTTCTCACTCTCTACTTCCCTCTCTCTCCTTCCCTCTCTACTCTCTATCTCACCATTCTATCTCTCCTTCCCTCTCTATCTCTATCTCGCTTCTATCTCCTTCCCTCCATACCTATCTAATTTTCTCTATCTCCTCCTCTCTCTCCTTCACTTTCTACTTCTCTCTAACTCACCTCTCTTTATTCCCCTCTCTCTCTCTCTTCCTTTCACCCACCTTTTCTCTCTACTTCTCTCTATCTAACCTATCCCTTTATACATCTTTCTCTCTCCCCCCTCCTTCCCTCTAAATCTCTCCATGTTCCTCCTTACCTCTCTACTTTTCTCTCCATCACACATCTCTATCACCTATCTCACTTCTCTCTCTCTCCTCCCCTCTCTACTATCATTCTCTATATCTCACCTCTCTCTCCCTACCTATCCCTCCCTCCTCTCTCTTATCTCTCTGACCTCTCTCTCTCCATCTCTACCACTTCCTCCCTATCTCCTTCCCTCTATACTTCTCTTTATCTCCTCCTCCTTCTATCTACCTAGATCTCTCTCTATTTTTGTCTCACCTCTCTCTCCATGCCTACCTCTTCCTATATCTCTCCTTTCAAATCTACTTCTTTCTACCTGGTTATCCCTCTATACCTATTTCTCTCTCCCTCCTTGCCTCCTCTCTCTCAATGTATCCACCTTCCTTCCCTCTCTACTTCTCTCTCTATCACCTATCCCTATCCCTATCCCTATCCTCCCTCTCTACTCTCTCTATCTCTCCCTCCCTCCCCCTCTTTATATCTCTCCTCTCTCCCTCTCCCTCTTTCTATCTCTCATTTCCCTCTCTCTACCTATCTCTCTCTCCTTCTATCTATCTAAACTATCCATCTTTACATATCCCTCCCTCCTCTCTCTCTTCCACCAAACTTCACTCTACATCTCTCTATCTAGCCTACCCCTATATACCTCTTTCTCTCTCCCTCTCTCTTTCCCTCTCTCAATCTCTCTACCTTCCTCCTTACATCGCTACTTCTCTCTATCACCTCTCTCTATCTCCCCCTTCCCTCTTTACTTTCTTTCTCTCTATCTCACTTCTCTCTCCCTATATATCTCTCCCTCCCTCCTCTATCTATATCTCACCTATCTCTCTCTCCCTCCCTACCTCTTCTTCCCTATCTCCTCCCCTCTCTACTTCTCTTTATCTCCCCCTCCCTCTCCCTACCCACCTCTCTCCCTCTCTCTATTTCACTCTCTCACCTTTCTCTCTAAATCATTATCCCTCCCTCAACCCCTACCTCTCCATCCATCTCTCCTTCCCTCTCCACTTCTCTATATCTCCCCTTCCTCTCTCTACCTACCTCTCTCTCTCCATCCCTACCTCTCCCTCCATCTCTCCTTCCCTCTCTACTTCTCTCTACCTACCTATCCCTTTATACCTCATTCTCTCTCTC
>CM021104.1:671596307-671747116 GCA_007115665.2 Sequoiadendron giganteum
CGTAAAACCCTCTACCCTCTACTCTCTATCTCTCTCCCACTCCCTCCTCTCTCTCAAGAATATCCCTCCTACCCCATCTCCCTATCTAAGGTCTCTCTCTCTCCCCTCTACCCTTAACCCTAAACCCTTAACCCTTAAACCCTCTACCATCTACCCCTAACCCTCCCTCCCTCTATCTCTCTCACACACCCTCCATCTCTCTCTCAACCCTCTCCCTCCTACCCCATCTCTCTCAGGTCTCTCTCTCTCTCTCTCTCTCTCTCTCTCTCTCTCTCTCTCTCTCTCTCTCTCTCTGTCTCCCTCTCTCTCTCTCTATCTTTGTCTTTCTCTCTCTCTCTCTCTCTCTCTCTCTCTCAGTCACCCCCTCTGTCTCTCTCCCCTCTACCCTTAACCCTAAACCCTTAAAACCCTCTACCATCTTCCTGAGAGAGAGACCTCATAGAGGGAGAGGGGATAGGAGGGAGATGGTTCAAAGAGATATTAAGGGATGGAGTGGGAGATATATAGAGGGAGGGAGAGTTTAGGGTAGAGGGTAGAGATTTTAAGCGTTAATGGTTTAGGGTTTAGGGTTAAGGCTAGAGGGTTAAGGTTTTAAGCGTTAAGGGTAGAGGGTAGAGGGTTTAGAGTAGAGGGGAGAGAGATAGAGGGAGTGAGTGAGTGAGAGAGATACCTAAGAGAGGGGGAGGGGGTAGGAGGGATATACATGAGAGAGAGAGAGAGGGAGGGATAAAGTGGGAGAGAGATAGAGGGAGGCATGGTTAAGGGTAGAGGGTAGAGGGTTTAAGGTTGTAGGGTTTAGGCATAGGGGTACAAGGGAGAGAGATAGAGTGAGTGACTGAGAGAGATATCCCTTTGAGAGGGAGAGGGGGTAGGAGGGAGAGGGTTGAGAGAGAGAGAGGGATGGATTGATATAGAGATAGAGGGAGGGAGGGATAGGGGTATGGGGTATGGGGTTTAGGGGTTTAGGGTTAAGGGGGTTTAGGGTTTAGGGTTAAGGGCAAGGGTTAAGGTTTTAATGGTTTAGGGTTTAAAGGTTAAGGGTAGAGGATTAAGGGTAAAGGAGAGGGGAGAGATAGAGGGATTTAGTGAATGAGAGAGAGAGAGACCTAAGAGAGGGAAAGGAAATAGGAGGGAGAGACTTGAGAGAGAGGGAGGGAGGGAATGCGAGAGAGATATAGGGGGTGACTTAAAGAGAGAGACCTGAGAGATGGAGAGGGGGTAGGAGGGAGATATTTGAGAGAGAGAGAGAGGGAGTGGGAGAGAGATAGAGGGTAGAGGGTTAATAGTATATGGTAGAGGGTTAAGGGTTAAGGGTAGATGGGAAAGAGATAGGAGTCAGTGAGAGACAGAAAGAGACCTGAGAGAGGGAGAGAGGGTAGGAGGGAGAGACTTGAGAGAGAGGGAGAGGGAGGGGAGATCATACGCACTCTCCCTCATCCCCCTCTCTCAAGACTCTCCCTCCTACCCACTCTCTCTCTTAGGTCTGTCTTTCACTCACTCCCTCTATCTCTCCCCTCTACCCTTAACTCTAAACCCTAAAGAATTATCGCTTAAATCCTCTATCATCTACCCTTAACCCTCTACTCTCTATCTCTCCCCTCTACCCTTAACTCTAAACCCTAAAGAATTATCGCTTAAATACTCTATCATCTACCCTTAACCCTCTACCCTCTATCTATCTCCCACTCCCTCTCTTTCAAGTCTCTCCCTCCTACCCCCTCTCTCTCTCAGGTCTCTCATTCAATCACTCCTTTTATCTCTCTCCCTCTACCCTTCACCCTTAAAACCTAATCCCTTAAACACTCTACCCTCTACCCTATATCTCACTCCAACTACCTCACCGCTCTCTCTCTCTCTCTCTCTCTCTCTCTCTAGTCTCTCCCTCGTACCCCCTCTCCCTCTATGAGGTCTCTCTCTCTCGCTCACTACCTATATCTATCTCCCCTCTACCCTTAACTCGAAACCCTTAACCCTTAAACCCTCTACCCTCTATCTATCTCCAACTCCCTCCTTCCCTCTCTCTCTCTCTCTCGTCTCTCCCTCCTACCACCTCTCCCTATCTCAGCTCTCTCTCTCATTCACTCAATCCTATCTCTCCCCCCTCTACCCTCTGTTGATGGTGTTTTCTGCATAGCAACAAATCAGACAGAATATGATATCCTATCTCTCTTGAAAGGTAAATCTCTATGGGAAAAGAGATAACCCCAAGGTATCTAATGTTAGGTCTTGACAATTCAGTCAACAACTCAGTGATAAATGTGAAAATGTTGGTAATCACAAAGGGACCTTATTACGAGCAAAGTTGGGTTTCAAAATTATCAAATTTCTATATTTGATACAAATCAGATAACAAATAAATAGAAAAAGATAAAAGGTTCCAGAGGTAATTCTAAGACTACTTCTAACCCTAAGATTGAAAATGCCAAAGGATAAAATGCTCAAAATGGACCAATCTCTCATAAACTACTTTCTGCTTGATCCAGATGAATCTACAATTTCACAGAAATACTGCAATCTTCTAAGGTATTGAAAGATTTTCAAATCATAAACACTCATTTAGTCAACCTTACAACAATTGAGGTGAATAAACTTTTACAATTGAACTAAGCACAAATATAAGTCTAGGCTAACTTTGCAAAGTAGCTAACAATCAACTAACTGCAAAAAGTATGGACTAGAGATCGCTACAAACATTCCAAACATGAAACTGTAAGCATTTATCAAACAACCTAAATATGAAATCATAAGAAATTTAAAATATGAAAGAACAAGAACCATGCTAGATGAACTACACAAGATAGATACCAAAACACAATATATTCTTTATATTGAACCACCCAAGATTGCAACAATTCCAGTTTTGCGTTACAACATTTGCTTGCCAATAAACCCTAACTTGATCTAATATCACTTGATCCACCTATCCTTCTATTTCTATCCTAAAACTCTCTATTTATATCCCTATATTTGAATGAGGCAACATGCCTCTTTTATAGAGAATCTATAAGATAGGTCGGCCCAAACTATTATTTACAATAAAAACATGACCTATAAGAGCTCGGCCAAAAGACATTCGAACACATGAAATGTGCCATTGGAACCAATTTTATCCAAAACCATCAATGCATCAAAAAGCGTCGGCCCAATACATCCAAATTAATGGGAAGCAAAAATATCAATGTGACTCTATATAATCACTTCCCATCCTTGTCTTTAGTTTTATCTTCTTCAACATGTACAGCCAACAACACCCTATCCAGCTCAACAATAGGAGGCACAGGAAAAACCCTAATCTTTCTCTCTAGAATTTTGATATCTTCCCTTGCCTGCTTAACTATACCATCCCAATCGGTTTTGTTGGTCAAATATTTTTCAATGACTGCAATGTATGTTGTAGCATCATCCAACTGATGTTCAGTAACTAACCCTTCGTTGATTGGAGAATACACATCCCTCCACCACTCTCTTAATTGGTCCAAATTGAGATGCCTTGAAGCAAACTTCTTTCTTCTAGTCATGAGCTTGAAGAATGAAATGCACCTCTCATGAACACTAGTCAGAGTATCCTCAACTTTCTTTGCTTGTTTGTGGATCTTTTTGAAGGCCTTTTGCCTCGTTTGCAAGATTTCATACCATTCCCAAGGTTCGGAAACTCTTGGAAAAGGAAGAATCTTGCACTGTATTAACTTGTCCTTGGTGAACCCCATGACTATTGTAGTTTTTTTCAGCAAGAGATTGATATCCACATTATCCTGTGCCAATGTAGCCTTTAGCCAATCAACCGACCTTAGGGAATCCCCTCTAGTGGATAATATGCTCTTGATGGCCTCATCTCCCTTAGCTTGGACACCCTGCAACTAGGTAACCATAGCATGTGAAGTACCTTTTATCTTTTCCAACTCAGAAATTGTCTCCTAGGGAAGGAATCCTACAAAAGAAGAGGAGGAACCAATAGCTTGCAAAGGTTTCATCAAATCCTACAAGTATTTCCTTAGTTTTTCATTCTCCTTCTCTAGCTCATGTTTGTTTTGCACTGCCTTCTTCAATCTCCCCACAATAACTACACTGGAACCCTCATATTCTTCAATTTCCTGCTCAACAGTAGCATGTCCCAAATCAATAGTCTGCACATTATAGTCCTAAGAAGTCACATTATTTCTATCTTTGTTTGGAGTAGGGGTAGCAATATAGGCTACCTGATTACTTGACTTATCCCTCTCAATCCGGGATACAACACTTGCCTTCTTCTTTGTTTTTTCTTTCTCCACGTTAGCCATGAGGGCATCCCAATTAGGAGGAGCATCCTCCACTATTATCATTTTACTTGTCAATTCCCTCTCAAGCCAATCTAGAATGGAGGACCCAACAGGCATAGTATCTGGTTCACCCTGTTCCTTCTCTACCTAATCAATAGTTGCATCCTTTTCAATAGTTGGAATTTTAGGGACCTCCTCAATTGGATTCCCTTCATGTTGTACTTGCTCTTCCATGACTACATGCGTTGGTGAGGGATCTCTAACTATTTCTTTCTCCTTTTGAGGAGACTTGTCCATTTGTTCTCTTACAGGAGAATCTGCATAAGCTACCAAGGGGTACTACAATACCTTACCAATTTTTGCCTCCATCCTAAAGAGGTCTTCTTCTTTGAACTCTTCATCGCCCAGACCCTCAAGACCTTCATCTTTCTTTGGTTCTTCCTCTTGGTTACCAGCATCTTGAGAAATAGAAACACTCACCTGTTCAACAACAAGAATACTGATTGAGACCTCCTCCATTGTTGCAGTGTCTTTTGGGGAAGGAGTCCTTGATCTCCTCATGTAAACCTGGGTCTTTTCCCTTGAACTTTCCACCTTTACCATAGGTGGTTCAATTCCCTTTTCAACCTTAGGAGCCTCTTCCCCTTTTTGTGACAATCTTATGATTCTTCTTTTGTTTTTAGTCGGTGGAGCACTTTCGACTTCTTCTTCCTCCTGGCCTTTCTCAGCTTCCTTTTTAGAGGCATATTTCTTCTTCTTGGCAATAGGCTTCCTCTACTTAACCAACTCTACAACCTTTTCAGCTTGTGCCTCCCTTACCTAAATTTTGAAAGGAGAGTCCACCTTCTCCTTACCCTTTTGTTCAGGTTCAATTGAGGCCTCAGAAGTAGAATGAGACTCCAAGTCTCCCTTTAGCTCATAGGTGCATGGAAGACCTTCGCTCTCTAGCTCCAACATCTTGTGTTTCAACCACATTTTGGTGTATTTAATCATTGGCATGATAACCTAATCTAAGTCAATCTTTTCCTCCTCCAACCAGTCAACTTCTTCCACTGGTTTGTCTTTCACTACTGCATATACATGACCCTAGACCACATTTCCATCTTCCTCAATCTGGTCTGGGATGGCCTTTACATTACATAGTCTTACCAGGTCCACTGGCAGTCTGGAAAACCTCTTCTTCCTTACCTCAAATTCGTCATCAAGGTTAATCCAATAATCCTCAATATGAGGCTTATGGCTATAATCTCGATTGGCCTTCTTCCGGGCCCCACCAGTAACATCAAACCTTGATCTCTTGGAATGAAAAGAGAGCCCAGGAGTACCCATCTCCTCCTCTGAAGCATGAGTAGACTGAATGGAGGCACAAACTTCACCCATTCTTATCTTCAAAGGGAAATCATTCCCAAAACCCGTCTTGTGCATTTCTCCCTTTACTACATTGTCAAAGTCACAAATTCGCCTAGTGACTTCCAACAACACAACATGATTAGTGGGATATCTAGGGAGTCTGTAAGGAGCCCTGTGAAAACCATCAACCCTGATATATGAGAAGGTTGGGAACTAAATAAACCAAGCTCCATACCTTCCTATCAATTCTTTTGCCTTGTCTGAGATTCTTACATGCTCTGCACCCTGGAGAATCCTGGTGATATACATTGTGAAGGCATCATTTGATCTCCTGTAGCTTCCACCAATTAAGTGAAACTGTCGATACACTTCATAGATAGCATCCTACCCAGAGACACCTCTAGTGCTCAATCCCTTATATAGATGAAGTCTTGCCAATGAGTACACTAGGTAGGAAGTCATAGTAAAAGTCTTGATTGCAAGACATTGCATAACTGCTCATGAATCACAACACTAATGGCACCTACCCAATGATAGTCAAATCCTTGCTCCGTTCTAGCAATCACATGGAACATCCAGGTTTCAAAGATCCCCGCACTCCTCAATCCTACCAACCTGCTGAGAAGGGTGATCACATTATAGTAGTCCCTTTTAAACTTAAGCCTGAATAGTTGCTTAGGCAACTTAGAGAAATAAGATTTAGGCTTCTCCAACCAAGAGTTAATCACCTGCTAAGACTTAACTATGTTTTCCTCATAATATTTCTTAGCCCCATCCTTGTCAAAAGCCACTACATGGGATCTGTCAGGCATGTCAAATGTTGCAGCAATGGATACCAGGTTGAATCCTGCAAGAATCCTACCTTGAGGGCCAATAATCCTCTATGTACCCCTATCATAATTCCTGGCACACTCTAATACCAGCTCATAACACTGCACCATCGGAGGAAAGCCTGCCACATGAGCCAGTCCTGAGTCCCGCATTCTTCTGGACAATAGAGGGAGGTTAGGGGCTGACATCTCAACCTTGAATTCCTCGTAATCCCACATGCCAATGTTTGTGTCTGTAATTCTTGACCAAATTGAAGTCAGCTTACTCTCAGGAACTCTGCTCCTCATATCTAATTTCACCTTCTCTGCATCAGTAATGGCAGAAGCCTCTGCACTAGGATCCATTACCTTTCCTTTTCCTCCTCCTACAACATTCTATCTTGATCCAGCCTGCAAACACATAAAGGTAACATACAATTAGATCCATAAGAGGCAATAAGTGCAAAAATTTATTACCTCAAAGTTCAGGATTTAGCCCCCCTCGCTGATTCTGCATTGGGACATATTTTCAAGAAAATCTGGGCCAGATCAAGCTAACCAAACATACAAAGTCCCAAAATAATGTTCAAAATCAATATCTTAACCAAAGAAAATCATTATAAATACTTAGCATAAGCTCCTTAAATCACTCAAATAATTTACCAAGAAACCCACCATCTATAACCATCAAATTTATCATTTCCCCAAGACACCCGAAAGAATCTGCCAGAGACGGATTTTGGCGAGATGAACAATAGTTATAACTAACTCGGGAAAAATGAAGGGACATGGACTATCCAGGAAAATCCAGATGGAACGGATTTTGGCAAACTCTAGATATAACAATATCAAAGCTCAAAATTGGAAAAACGACCCGACCGCGGACTTTGGGAAAATCTGGATGGAACGGATTTTGGTAAAACCAAATGAAATCCGGCAAACAGTAAAAAGGAAGAGGAGATAGAAATTTCGGGGAAATCCATGGAAATGGAATTCCGTGAAGACCTCAAAAACCCGAACCTATCTACCTCTTTGATACTTTCATTAAATCAATTCAAATCACTTTGGATCTATGCCAGAACTCCGAAACCAGCAAATTTAGGACCCCGAGAAATAAAACATGAACTAAGGACATTTTTCATAGAAATTTGAAGAGGATTGGACATTCCCTAAGTCAAAAAAAGCCAAATGTCCACCATGAAAGCATAGACAGCTTGCTAATATACCTAAATGGAAAATATGAAACCACAGCAAGCCCATGCTTTAAAAAAAAGGAACATCAGACAAAGACGCACACATCTGATAAATAGAAATGGACTAGTGCACCAAATGAAAACCCCAAAATGCACAATAGTGACACGCATCCAGAGAAAACCAGAAAACCCACCAAGGACTCCCAAGGCAAATGAAGAAAAGCGATTGAAATCCAGAGAGAGCAGGGCGTAATTACATACCATGGAAGCGTAGAGGTTGTGAGGATGAAACCGATAAATGGCCGCTTAATGCAAACTAGATACAACCCTTACTCTTCAAATGCAAACGCTCAGTCCAAATGGCTTCAAAAATCCAAATATCCCGCAAGCACAAGAACTTCAACACACAAGCGCAAATGATAGCAAATGCAAACTCAAATGATCGATTACTTCTCAAAAAGTCAATATATCAAAGCCCAAAGACCTCTGCACAAATGCCATTAATACGTTTGACAAGACAGTCACGACCATAAAGAACTTCGAGAATTCGACGTCACCAAGGATTTCGAGGATTCGACACCACCATGGATTTCGAGGAAATCTAGGATGTACGGACTTTCCTGAAAGTAATGCAAAAGATCAATTTCAGAAATCAGGAGGGAACCGAGAGAATCTAGCCCAAGTGGATTTTCCCGAAAATAATGAAAAACTCGAGATAAAGCCAAAACTTTAGATTTCAATACAATTCAAAAGAATGCCACTTCAATTAGCAAAATGGTCATTAAAGCACAAACCCAAGCAAGAAAAACCTCTCGAAAAGAAGGGCCAAAACACCAAAGAGCAAAAAGAAGGTCCCCACCTTCAGTGGGGCATGTGTGCAAAAAAAAATGCACAACAAATGGTGACTCCATTAGGGAAATGCTCTAGAGAATTTCAAGAATAAACTGAAATCAAGAACCCAGAATTTTTGGTTTAAATCTTTCCATCAAGACTCCTGAGAAAAAAGTTTTAGAAACCACAAGTAAGAAGACTTTTTCCTATACCAGGGTCCAAGTGTGTGTATTATTCATTGATCCTCATCATGTAAGTGCAAGAAGGACCAAAGTAAATTTGACCAAGCTACATAGGATTCAAACTTCAAAAGCAACCTGGATAGAGCCTCGCTACCGGTCAAGCATCCATAGCCCCGGCAAGGTTATCACTATGATCCTCCCGAGCATAGCTCTACTACTAGTCAAGTGTCTATAGCCCTAGTAGAGATACTAGGATACTCCTGATAAGGTGAAGACACTCAAGTTTTCAAATTTTTCTTCTCTTCTCTTTTTCTTATTTATAGATCTTTCTTCTTCACCTTTGTAAGTAATGAAATTCATGCTCAGGGATGAGGAAGACAGTGGCACTGAAGTAGAATATAAGATTTTTCACTAGGCCAAACTACTTGGGAACATCATGCGACTTTAAAAATTCTGTTATTATAATATGAAATGTGAGACCCAAATATATTCCAAAGTGTATCTAAAAGAAGCAGTTCTAATTCTGAGCACAAAGAAGATCAAATAAAATAATTCCACCACCTGATTCAAAAAAAATGATTAAAGAAATATTCGAAACAATACCAAACAAAATAGCCTCGATGCACAAGCACAACATCCCAAAGAAATTAGGAACCCAAAAGAAAAACAAAATGAAAAGCAAAACAAACCAAAGCAGAGCGGAAACAAAGAAAACCAAAACAAACCAAACCAAACCTAATCTAGCTATGTACAAGATGAACTGAAAGTAGTTCAAGGCTGAAAATAATGCTTCAAATACTGCCCATTAATAGGCAATGGGATATCCTCACCAGTGAGGGTTTTCAAATGGAAAGCATTATCTCCTAGAATTTATGAAATCTGATAGGGACCGAGCTAAAGTTTATCAAATTTACCATGCTCTCCCTTACGATCATGGGCTTTATCCCAATAAAGAACTAAGTCAAAAATTCCAAAGGCCTTCACCTTAGCTCTTCTATCAAACCATCTTTTCACCACACCCTGATGTTTAGCAAAGTTCTCTAGGGCTTCATCTCTTTTCTCTTCCAAATGCAACAATTTAGCTAAGTGGGCTTCACGCTTGTCTTCCTCATTATAATATTAATTAATGAACTGTAGGGTGGGGATTTTCAATTGTATAGGAAATACAGGCTCTAGGCCATACACCAAGTGGTAGGGAGAGGTTCCTATAGATTCCTTTTGTCTAGTATGGTCGGCCCACAGAGCAAATTGGAGCTGGGTGTGCTAGTCCTTAGGATTTTGTTCTAGCAACTTACGGATGACTATCTGTAGGTTCCTATTGGAAGACTCGGCTAGACCATTACCCTAAGGATAATAGTTAGATGAAAATTTAATAAAAATCCCATGATCAAATGCCCAATTAGAAAACCTTAAGGACACAAATGTTGGACCATTATCATAAACAAAAGATAGTGGACAACCAAAATGATTAATAATCCCAGACTCGAGAAAGTTGATTACCACATCCAAAGTGCATTGTTTGCAAGCCAAGGCTTTTGTCCATCTAGTGAAATAATCAGTTATGGTAAGAATATACCTGTGGCCTGCAGAGGATGGAGGGTTTATAGGACCTATGAAGTCCATACCCCACTGTGCAAATGGTTTTACCTCTATAACTGGTTGAAGTGGAAGGGTTGTGTGTTTCTCCTTACTTGTTGTAGTCTGACATATGTGACAAGTTCTCACATGTTGGTGTACATCTTTGAACAAAGTGGGCCAGTAATAACCTACCCTCAAGATTTGGTGTGCAGTGGATGATGCAGAACCATGGCCTGTGTCATATTTCTCATGAAATTCAATCATCACTCTAGCAGCTTCATCTTTACCTAAACACCGTAAGTAAACACCCTCATGATTTCTCTTATACAAAATAGCTCCCTTCATCATAAAGCTTCCACTCCTCAGGTGCAAGGCTCATCTTTGGACTGTGTTAAGATGGTCAGGACACTATTGGTTCAGTAAATAGTAAATGATTTCATCATAGTAGTCTCCTGGGGACACCTCTTGGAGGTAATAATGTTGGGTTGTAAGATCAGGACCTATTTCAACCATTATCTTTTTAAGTCCTTGTCCTCTTAAAAATTTCATGGGCTGAATTTCCATATCATATTCCTGCAACATGGTCACCCATTTTTCCCTTCGTTCACCTAACTCATTCTGCATCAATAATAGCTTTACTGCATGATCAGGCACTATGGCAAAAACTTTATTCCTCAAGATATAATGCCTGAACTTCTTCACTGCTCAGACCAAAGCATAGGCTTGTTTCTCCACATTATGATATTTTAATTCTACATCTTTCAAAGGAGTACTCATGAAGGCTATAGGGTGTTCATCCCCTTGATTGGATTTTTGAGTTAGCATTGCTGCACAAGAATGATCAGAAGCAAATGAATATATGTAAAACGGCCTAGCATAGTTTGGACTCACCAATACAGGAGCCTCGGCAATAGATTTCTTGATTTCTGTAAATGCCTCCTTAGCTTTTGCATTCCATTCTATTTTGGCTTCTTGATTTAACATAGCATTCAATGGTTTAACTATTTCTGCAAATCCAGTAATAAATTTTCTAACAAAGTTGATCTTACCAAAGAATGACTTCATTTCTTTCTTACTTGCAGGAGGCCAAATCTTCAAGATGGCCTAAATTCTTTCAGGGTCAATGGCAATACCGTGTTCTGATATAATATGCCCCAACAACTTTCCTTTGGTAACCCCGAAAATACATTTCCTTGGATTAAGTGAAATACCAAACTCTCTGCATCTTTGGAATACCTTGCATAAATTTGATACACAATCACCTCTTTTCTTAGAAAAAATAGTCAGATCATCCATATATATAATGATGCATTTGCTAATTATATCTTTGAAAGCAATATCCATGGCTCTCTGGAATATAGCTCCAACATTGATCAACCTGAATGGAATCCTTCTGTAAGCAAATGTTCCCCACTTTGTAGTAAAGGTAGTCTTATGTCTATCTTCATACTGTACCATAACTTGGTTATAGCCAGAATATCCATCCAGAAAGGACATCATTTGGGACCCATTAACAATCTGAAGCACCTCATCCAATGAAGGAACTAGATAATTATCCTTTTCTGATGCTCTATTCAAATTCCTAAATCCACACATAGTCTGATTTCTTTGTTCTTTTTCCTTACTGGAACTAAATTTGCCACCCAGGTAGAGTGTCTCACTGGAAATATAATGCATGCTAAAAGCAACTTCTATACTTCCTTCTAAATGATGGGCTCTAATAGAGCATTGATTGGCCTTTGTCTCTGTCTGAATGGTTTGACATCCGATCTCAGGGGGATAGTGTGTGTAATGATCGAAGTATCATATGTTTTTAGATCCTCATAACTTCAAGCTATTACATCATAATATGTATGTAAGGTACCAATGATCCCTTTCCTTTCTTCTCGAGTACATACCTTGCCAATAAGAACATTCTTCAAATCATCTAATGTCCCCATATTATATGTTTCACATTGGCTGCTAATAGATTCTCTTTTGATCTGTTGTTCTTGATCTCTTATTTTATCCAAGTCAAAAATCCATTCAAGTTGCACCATACCCCTTGGGATGGTATTAGTCTTTAGATTGATGATTCCTTCAAAGTCTATATCTGCTTCCTGAGGCTCAACCTCGTCAATAACTTGGGAGGCAAACACATCACAACTTGTAATAAAATCCGAAATATGCTTATCATCTTCAAATACCTAAAAATTAGTGACGTTTTCATGTACTGAAGGGACTAGGGTGAGCTCAACTATAAACTTCTTCAATCCTGAAAGCGATAATGGCTTTAGGGTGCTAGTAGCTTGCACTAAAGAATCAACAACCTGATTTTTGTTTCGAGGGATTAACTATATATTGAAAGCATCGAACCCTTCTATGAGATCCCATACTCTATGCCTATAGTTGGTCATCCTTCTATCATAGAATGAATACTATTTTCTTACTTGTTTGATCACCAATTCAGAGTCTCCAAAAACCTGTAATAGCTTAACTTTCTTCCTTGTTGCCATCAGTAAGCCATGGATCAAAGCCTCATATTCAACAACATTATTAGTACATTGAAATTGGAGTCTGTGGTAAGAAAAATAGTTCTTTCCTTTAGGACTAATCAATTCAAATCCTACTCCAGCTCCCTGTTTGCATTTAGATCCATCAAATCTTAATGTCCAACAACCATCAGGTTCTTTTGGCTTCAATTTGTCTTGTTTTCTGCTGAGGGTAGGAGATTCTTCGGGAAGCATAGGGTTGTTTCCCTTATTATTATTTCTTACTTCTTCCTGTACATGTAGTCTAATAAGTGGAACAGGATTAATGCGATTTTGTATCCGTCTGACATAAGTTACATTCTAACTTAGAATGAGGGTTGTCATGTACCCTACACCAATTTGGAAGCAACAATTTTTCAAACCTCATGCTTCCTTTTAATCGGACTTGGTCTTCTATACACTTCTGAATGAATTCTTGAAAGTTATCCAATAAACTAAGTTGTCGGTCTTCATCATCACTTTTTTTATTCTTTGGTTCAATCAAAGTCTCAGGATCACTGCTCTTTGGAATGTATTCATTTGAAGAATCCTGAAACATAAAAAATTCTTCATCTTCAGTAATTGATGTAGCCAACACATAGCTTCCTATGCCAACCTTAGACACCAATACCCCGTTTGAGATATTTTGGTATTCTGTGATCACATATTTCATCCTAGGTTCCCTTTCAATTCTGATATGATTTGGAACTCCTTTCCATGGTAACCACATGTGGGAATGATCTATGGATGTGTATCCATTCAAAGCTTTGGTGAAATCCCTACCTAAGATCAACCCATAGGTATCAGGGGTGTCTGCAACTTGGATATTTATCACCTGTTGCACCTTAGGATCTGACGCCAGTTGCGTAGGGATCATGTTTAATTCTCCAACCACACTTACCTCTATTTTATCCAACTGAGTAACCTTCTTTTGAGAAGCTATAAGAATGATACCCAATGCTTTGCAAACAGTGAAAGGCATAACATTTGTGGAGGCCCCTAAATCTAGAAGACAATTATGCAAGTTCTTCCCAAAAATACGAACATAAATTAGAAAAGGGGGGGTTTCCATCTTACCTTGAAATAAGTTCAGATGAGTATCAGCTTGTGCAACCTGACCTTTATCCTTATCTCCCCTTTTGTCCATGGGTGGCATATGATTCCTGGATGCTTGGGAATTAGAAGACCTAATAGTAGCCTCATTTGTGGCTACCCTTTGTGATGTTGCATTTGAACCAAATGTTCCCAGAACGACACTTCTAATAACAAGAACTCTTAACAATTTGAAAATAGAAAGAGTTACCTTTACTTTCTTGAACTCCTCAGTCACATATTCACCCAATTGTTCCACATTCAGGTCTACCTGGGATTCCTTGTAGCCACTGGTCTGCTTATTCTTAGAAACTTCAACGTTGTTTCTAAGGATAAGTTTCTAGTAATAACCCATCGTATCCTCAAGTGCCAATGCAATACCTTTGACAGGTATTGCATTGGCACTTGAGGATACGATGGGCTATTACTAGCATGTGGATCGGACAGAGTACTAAAATTATTAGGAGGGATAGAAGTAGTGAAAGGACCACCAGCCTGTGGACCCCTGTTAGGTCTATTTCTCAAATCATACTTCTTTGTTGGTTGTTGAAACATGTGAACTTCTTCAATACTAATTTTCTCCTCATTTATAGGATCGTTATCATTCTCATTTTCTTCATTAAACAACTGGGAAATCTCATCTTCTTTCAACACCTGCTCTGCCTCCTCCTGTGTGCTAGACACTTCTTCTAGTTCATTTTCTTCACTTTTTGGGAATGGAGTGTTAGAACTGAAAATTTCCAATAGAATTCCTAGGATTATCCTTTTATTTTCCATAAAAATCCATCACTACCCTAAGCAATTTTATTCATTTATACCTATATTTTCACTGTCCTTCTATTAAAAAATCATTCTTCCATTCATATATGTTCAGTGCCCTTACTGCTTCGTCAGAAATCACATTTTATGGTGTTTACCGTATTACCGCGGCCTCCCACAAAGGGGCCTATGGTATGGTGGTGGCAGTTAAGAACAGGCAGCAAAAGTTTACTGCGCTATCACACACGGTCTAAGCATAGATCGCAGTGGCCGCGGTAGCAGTCAATAGACAGCAAAGGTAACCTTTACCGTGGTACCGCACATAGTCTAAGCATAGACCGCAGTGGTCACGATAAACATATAACAGTGACGGTGGCGGTCAGATGACGACAAAGGTAGCAGCGAAGACCTTTACCGCGGTACTGCACATGGTCTAAGCATAGACTGTGGTGGCTGCGGTAGCAGTTGACGAAGGCGGTAGTGATTAGTGGTTACCGCTATACTGCACATAGTCAAAACATAGACCGTGGTGGTAATGGTAGTAGTCAACAATTAGGTCAACAGTCGGTGAAAGGTGAAAGGATGATGGTTAGTGGCTACCCAGTACCGCACATAGCAAAGACATAGACCACGGTAAGGCGGTAAGAATAGAAGGTAAGAAAGTCAAATATCGTGATACCGCAGGTAAGAAAGTCAAAGGTCATGGTGGCCACGATAAACATTAAGATAGACGGCCAGAGCAGTCAGCGGTCAAACACCGTGATACCGCAGGTGGGTAAGTCAAAGCCCGCGGTATAGCAATAAATATGTTAAAAGTCACGAGAATTGAATTTTAAAGGGCGGGAAAAGACATCAAGTGTAATTAAAAGCCTGATTATAGTTTAAATGATTAATTTGCCGACAAGGCAATTAATTGAATATTTAAAAATTTCAAATGAAATATGTAAACGACCATAACCAGAAAATGAAGGGTCATGACCCTTGACCTGTAATATATAAATATTTGTAAAAAAAATCAAGGGAGGGAGAAGCGAAGAAAAAGGAATATTGCTGTAAATATTTTTCAGGAATGACAATCAAGGAGACTATGATGCATGTGTAAATTTTGAAGGATCAGATGAATAAAATTTGATGTTGTGGCACTATTTTGGTATCAGTTATTTGTTGAAATAAATTTGAATATTATCAAGTTGTCTCTAAGGATGATGTTTCTTTATTATTTAAATTGATATATCAAGTATATTCTCAATTTATCAATACACATTTTTTGTATTTGTGTGATGTGATTGGTTGGGTCTTTCAAACAAAGAGTAATTCCTTCAAATTATTCACAGTAATCTAGGAATTATCATTTGGATCATTAAGGAGAGGTTGATAATTGCATCCTTGCATTTTTATACAAGTTATAGACTAAATATCATATGCCAAATAATTAGAATCCCTACTAGCTAGATACCATTCATTTAAAAGCTTTCATTTGACTCCGTTCTACCCAACAAGGCACTGGTCTCCCCTATTTAGATTACATCAGTTCTATCCATTAAATTTGACAACTTTTAATTAAACATATTAATACATACTTTATTCAACTCATACCAAGTTAGTATCATATTCTTTGCAATATCAAATTTCCATTTATGGATAGTTATATCAAGTAAGGAAAAGTAAAATTCAAATCTATGTCACTCATATAGGTACACCCGCCTAGGTCTAACAAAGCCTGAAGAGTAGAAGGAACAATTGCTCAATTGTCTTTGTTAGTGGGCCAAAAGTGTTGTGAGAGCTTGGCAACCTCTCATGGTTTAAACCAGCATTTTTGAGACCCAACATGGAGCATGATTAAGTACCAGTATTGGAGCATCATAAGGGTTTGAACATACTATTTCCTGCCCAGTAGAATTATTTTCCACTTCATACTGAAAGATAGATAGAGCAGTCTGAAATTCAGCATAGTCCAGTTCAGAGTGTTGACTTGTTTTATGGAGTCTGCACCACCTAGACAAAGCTGTTTTTGCTAAGTATACACCATTTGGAGGTTTCTCTTGAGTAACAGGTTGATCCAGAGGAGTAAGAATCCCCCCATTGTTGGGCCCAATATTCCAAGATCTATTATGTCTGGGTTGTTGCCCCCTGTCAAATCCTTGTCCACCTTGTTGGTTTCTATCAAAATTCTGACCAGGACCTTGTCTTCTATCGAAATTCAAACCAAAACCTTGTCCTCTATCATAATTTGTATTTCTATCGAAGTACTGACCTCTTTCAAAATTCATGTTTTCCCTACCATAATTGGATTGTATATTCTTCTGAGTAGCCTAAAGCTGGCTATTCCAATTTCTCAAATAAGTTACCTCTGTGTTCAACCTCTTCACCTATTCAGATAATTCATCTAATCTCTCCTTATCCAAATTATTAGGTGGTATCGGGTTACTTCCCAAAGGGTATCCAGGTACGTTCCCAGAACCCACAACCTGGTTCAGGACTTCCAGATTCTTCAAATATGTAGGGAAGCCAGCTTGTGGCTGCTATAAGGGTTGATTAACTCTCTGTTGGGGATAAGAAGTTATGGTTTGGGTTTGACTTAGAGGTGGACCTAGATGAGGAACCAAAGGTAGGGATGGTACAGGATTCATTAGTGGATCATGACTAGTTAAGGCCTGATTGATGGCTTGGATTTGTCTTGGGTGAGCAATAGGTCCCAAGGATGGAAAAGGTCCTAATAAATGTTGTCTTAAGTCTATGCTAACTTTCACTACTTCCGCGTATGCAGTGAACAGAGTAGTTGGAGGATTTGTCCTTTGCTTCAAGAAGGTGGATGTAAGGCTATCCAGGGCTTCAAGGTATATCTCCAAGGTAGTATTTTCGTTTCCAACATAAGGTGTCTGGAGCCTCGTATATGCTCAATGGAACCTATCATTGAATGATCCTATGGGCTCATTAATCTCTCTTTTTACTCCAGTAAATTGCAGATACAACTCGTTAGCACTAATGGGAATTTTGAACTTCTGTAGAAATGCAACTTCCAACTCAATCCAATTATGGACAGAAGCAGCAGGCAAGTGATTATACCAATAAAATGCTTCTTCTCCTAAAGAATAAGGGAAAAACCTACTTGCAACATCCTCATGATTAATCCCTCTATCTCTTAGACAAGTCTGGAAAATCCCAATATGTTCTTCTACAGTTCTATTAAGATCATGGGTATGAAACTTAGAGCAGAAATGCTCAGTATTTTTGGGCATAGCATTGTAATTATTGAAAATCAATGGGGATGGATTAGTAGCAAGGAAAGCCATTGGTGGAGGTGGGGGTGGTAATGGCTGATTTACGATAGGCTGTAGTTGTAGAATGGGAATCCCCTCAGAGTTAGATGAAGATGAAGATGATGGAGATGATGGGATTGGATGAGCTGATGATGATTCTTCCCCTCCTTTGGTCCTTCTTGACCTAGTAGGGACTTGTAATTCTTGAAATTCTTCTCCTTCTGGAGTGGATCTAGTTCTTCTTCTAAGTCTCTCAAGAGAGATGGCATTTAAGAAATGCTCAAGCTTGCTTATTCAAAGGCCCTCCTTCTAGAACCAATCTATTGATGGTGTTTTCTGCATAGCAACAACTCAGACAGAATATGATATCCTATCTCTCTTGAAAGGTAAATCTCTATGGGAAAAGAGATAAACCCAAGGTCTAATGTCAGGTCTTGACAATGTAGTCAACAACTCAGTGATAAATGTGAAAATTTTGGTAATCACAAAGGGACCTTATTACGAGCAAAGTTGGGTTTCAAACTTATCAACTTTCTAACTTGATACAAATCAAATAACAAAGAAATAGAAAAAGATAAAAGGTTCCAGAGGTAATTCTAAGACTACTTCTAACCCTAAGATTGAAAATGCCAAAGGATAAAATGCTCAAAATGGACCAATCTCTCATAAACTACTTTCTGCTTGACCCAGATGAATCTACAATTCCACAAAAGTACTGCAATCTTCTAAGGTATTGAAAGATTTTCAAATCATAAACATTCATTCAATCAACCTTACAACAATTGAGGTGAATAAACTCTTACAATTGAACTAAGCACAAATATAAGTCTAGGCTAGCTTTGCAAAGCAACTAACAATCAACTAACTATGAAAAGTATGGACTAGAGATCGCTACAAACATTCCAAACATGAAACCCTAAGAATTTATCAAACAATCTAACTATGAACTCATAAGCAATTTAAAAGATGAAAGAACAAGAACCATGCTAAATGACCTACACAAGATAGATACCAAAAACATAATATCTTCTTTATATTGAATCACCCAAGATTGCAACAATTCCAATTCTGCGTTACAACATTTGCTTGCTAATAAACCCTAACTTGATCTAATATCACTTGATCCACCTATCCTTCTATTTCTATCTTACAACTCGCTATCTATATCCCTATATTCGAATGAGGCAACATGCCTATTTTATAGAGAATCTATAAGATAGGTCGGCCCAAACTATTATTTACAATAAAAACATGACCTACAAGAGGTCGGCCAAAAGACATTCGAACACATGAAATGTGCCATTGGTACCAATTTCATCCAAAACCATCAATGCATCAAAAAGGGTCGGCCCAATACATGCAAATTAATGGGAAGCACAAATATCAATGTGACTCTATATAATCACTTCCCATCCTTATCTTTAGTTTTATCTTCTTGAGCATGTATGGCCAACAAGACCCTATCCAGCTCAGTAATAGGTGGCATAGGAAAAACCCTAATCTTTCTCTCAAGAATTTTGATGTCTTCCCTTGTCTGCTTAACTATACCATCCCAATCAGTTTTGTTGGTCAAATATTTGTCAATGACTCCAATGTATGTTGCAGCATCATGCAACTGATGTTCAGTCACTGACCCTTTGCTGATTGGAGAATACACATCCCTCCACCACTCTCTTATTTGCTCCATACTGAGGTGCCTTGGAGCAAACTTCTTTCTTCTAGTCATGACCTCGAAGAATGAAATGCACCTCTCATGAACACCAGTCAGAGTATCCTCAATTTTCTTCACTTGTTTGTGGATCTTTTTGAAGGCCTTTTGCCTCATTTGCAAGATTTCATACCATTCCCAAGGTTTGTAAACTCTTGGAAAAGGAAGAATCTTGCACTATATTAACTTGTCCTCGGTGAGCCCCATGACTATTGTAGTTTTCTGGAGAAAGAGATTGATATCCACATTATCCTGTGCCAATGTAGCCTTTAACCAATCAACCGACCTTAGTGCATCCCCTCTAGTGGATAATATGCTCTTGATGGCCTCATCTCCCTTAGCCTGTACACCCTGCAACCAGGTAACCGTAGCATGTGAAGTACCTTTCATCTTTTCCAACTCAGAAATTGCTTCCTGGGGAAGGAATCCTCCAGCAGAAGAGGAGGAACCAATAGCTTGCAAAGGTTTCATCAAATCCTACAAGTATTTCCTTAGTTTTTAATTCTCCTTCTCTAGTTCATGTCTGGTTTGCACTGCTTTCTTCAATCTACCCACAATAACTACACTGGAACCCTCATATTCTTTAATTTCCTGCTCAACAGTAGCATGTCCCAAATCGATAGTCTACACATTATAGTCTTGAGAAGTCACATTATTTCTATCTTTGTTTGGAGTAAGGGTAGCAATATGGGCTACCTGATTACCTGACTTGTCCCTCTCAATCCGAGATACAACCCTTGCCTTCTTATTTGTTTTTTCTTTCTCCACGTTAGCCATGAGGGCATCCCAATTAGGAGGAGCATCCTCCACTATTATCATTTTACTTGTCAACTCCCTCTCAAGCCAATCTGGAATGGAGGCCAACAGGCACAGTATCTGGTTCACCCTGCTCCTTCTCTACGTGATCAACAGTTGCATCCTTTTCAGTAGTTGGACTTTTAGGGACCTCCTCAGTTGGATTCCCTTCCTATTGTACTTTCTCTTACACGACTACATGCGCTAGTGAGGGAGATCTAATTATTCCTCCCTCCTTTTGAGAAGACTTATCCATTTTTTCCCTTATAGGATAATCTACATAGGCTACCAAGGGGGACTGCAATAACTTACCAATTTTTTCCTCCATCCTAAAGAGGTCTCCTTCTTGGAACTCTTCCTCGCCTAGACTCTCAAGACCTTCATCTTTCTTTGCTTCTTCCTATTGGTTACCAACATCCTGAGAAATAAAAACACTCACCTATTCAACAACAGGAATACTGATTGAGACCTTCTCCATTGCTGCAGTGTCTTTTGGGGAAGGAGTTCTTGATCTCCTCATGTAAACCTAGGTCTTTTCCCCTGAACTTTCCACCTCTACCACAAGGGTTCAATTCCCTTTTCAACCTTAGGAGCCTCTTCCCCTTTTTGTGACAATCTTATGATTCTTCTTTTCTTTTTGATCGATGGAGCACTTTCAACTTCTTCTTCCTCCAAGGCTTTCTCAACTTCCTTTTTAGAGGCATGTTTCCTCTTCTTGGCAACATGCTTCCTCTGCTTAACCGCCTCTACAACCTTTTTATCTTGTGCCTCCCTTACCTGAATTCTGAAAGGAGATTCCACCTTCTCTTTACCCTTTTGTTTGAGTTCAATTGAGCCCTCAAAAGTAAAATGAGACTCCAAGTCTCCCATCAGCTCATAGGTGCATGGAACACCTTCACTCTCTAGCTCCAACATCTTGTGTTTCAATGACATTTTGGTGTATTTAATCACTAGCGCCATAACCTGATCTAAGTCAATCTTTTCCTCCTCCAACCAATCAACTTCTCGCACTGGTTTGTCTTTCACTGCCTCATATACATGACCCTAGACCACATTTCCATCTTCCTCAATTTGGTCTAGGATGGCCTTTACATTATACAGTCTTACCAGGTCCACTAGTAGTCTGGAAAGCCTCTTCTTCCTTACCTCAAATTCATCAACAAGGTTAATCCAGTAATCCTCAATATGAGGCTTATGGCTATAATCTAGGTTGGCCTTCTTCCGGGCACCACCAGTAACATCAAACCTTGATCTCTTGGAATGAAAAGAGAGCCCAAGAGTACACATCTCCTCCTTTGAAGCATGAGCGGACTGAATGGAGGCACAAACTTTACCCATTCCTATCTCCAAAGGGAAATCATTCCCAAAACCCGTCTTGTGCATTTCTCCCTTTACTACATTGTCAAAGTCACAAATTTTCCTAGTGACTTCCAACAACACAACATGATCAGTGGGATATCTAGGGAATTTATAAGGAGCCCTCTGAAAACCATCAACCCTGAAATATGAGAATGTTGGGATCTGAATAAACCAAGCTCCATACCTTCCTATCAATTCTTTTTCCTTGTCTAAGATTCTTACATGCTTTGCACCTTGGAGCAACCTGGTGATATACATTGTGAAGGCATCGTTTGATCTCCTGTAGCTTCCACCAGTTAGGTGCAATTATGGATACACTTCGTAGATAGCATCCTTCCCAAAGACACCTCTAATGCTCAACCCCTTATATGGATGAAGTTTTTCCAATGAGTACACTAGGTAGGAAGTCATAGTAAAAGTCTTGGTCTGCAAGACATTGCATAACTGCTCATGAATCATAGCACTTATGGCACCTACCTAGTGATAGTCAAATCCTTGCTCCATTCTAGCACTCACATGGAACATCCAGGTCTCAAAGATCCCTGCACTCCTCAATCCTACCAACCTGCTGAGAAGGGTGATCACATTATAGTAGTCCCTTTTAAACTTAAGCCTGAACAGTTGCTTAGGCAACTTAGAGAAATAAGATTTAGGCTTCTCCAACCAAGAGTTAATCACCTGATGAGACTTAACTATGTTTTCCTCATAATATCTCTTAGCCCTATCCTTGTCAAAAGCCACTACATGGGATCTGTCAGGCATGTCAAATGTTGCAGCAATGGATACCAGGCTAAATCTTGCAAGAATCCTACCTTGAGGGCCAATAATCCTCTGTGTACCCTGTTAGGACTAAAATTTCCATTTTAAAATCCTAAGGATTTTTTCATTTAAACCTCATATTTACCATTAAATCCTAAATGATTTAATCCATTTTTATCCACTATTTGCCTATCTTTTCATAAAAATGATTTATTTCAATCACCGTCCATTCCACTATTCATTTTACAACTTACCGCTCCTTTAATTTTTCATTTTTATGTGTTTACCGCCATACTGCTACCTCATATAAAGGGGCCTACGGTATGGCGGTAACGGTTAATAGGCGGGCATAAAGTGCTCACCGCAGTATCGCGCGCAGTCAAACCACAGACCGTCATGGCCACGGTGAATAGTTAGCGGTCGAAGGTGTATGGTCAATGAGCGGCAACGACGATGGAGCCAACGGTCAGTCATGGTTATAGGTAGCAGTTACTGTTGTACCACCACGGGTTCACATGGTAACCGTGGTAACACGGTAATGGTAAAGGCAGGATGGCTAGCGGTTACACCGTGATACCGCGGGTGAGAAAAAACAAAGTCGCGATAAGGCGGTGAGAGGAAGTGGAGATCGGTGGGAAGTAGTCACCGCTATACCGCGGTTGGTCAACAAGTTGACCGCAGTAGCGCGGTGAACAGTGGAGAAGGTCGTGATGGTTAATATCACCATACCACGGAGGGGCATGGAGGAGACCGCGGTAGTGCGTTAAAGCCAGGAGGAAGACTACGACAGTCAGTGTGGGACCAGCCACCATGATATTGTGGTAGAGCGGTAAGTGTATTGAATGCATTTAAGACAAAATCAAAGCTTGACTATTGTAAGAAATATTTGATTTTGCTGAGAGGCAATATAATTGAATATTTTAAATTATTGTCACAAAAATGTAAACGGTTGTAACTTTAATATGAAGGGTCATGACCCTTGAGGTATTTTGTATAAATATTTTGAAAATTAGTTGCAGAAGGGGGGATGAAATTCAGTGGTTGGAGGTTAGAGTAGGAGGTGTAGTAGAGGTTTTCATCTATCCACTACCTTTGCCATTTTGGGTAGATTGTTGCATCAGGAAACACTTTTCAATCTACATCATTCATTAGGTTCACCCACCCTGGTCTAGCAGAACCTAAAGAGAAGAAAGTACAATTGTATCAATTGGCCTTGTACATTGACCAAAAGTGTAGTAAGAGCTTGGCAAACTCTTCTGGTTAAAACTTGCATTTTTGAGTACCAATAGTTTGGCGACTCTACTGGGGATTACTCAGGAAGTTTTCAGCCTTTCCATTTATAGAGTCAGCAAATTTTTACAAAAAAATTTTGGAGATTCCGTTGGGGCAAACCAAAGCAATCCATTTCTTTTGCCTACTTTTGGAAAAGTAGGTGGTGACTCTATTTTATTTTGATAAGTAATGCATGGATGTTGTAAAGCAATAATATTTTCTCAAGATGGCAGAAGAAGAAAGGAGACAACAATCAATAAGGGAGTTGAAGGAGTTGAGACAACAAAGGTTGCAATTAGACCAGCAGATGATGCAAGTGAACCAACAATTGCTACATTTGGGAGTCAAAGGTGCTCAAAGTGCATCACCAAACAGACCATCATATAGTGAGAATAAAGATACAAGTGCCAAAAGATCTTGGACACCACGAGTGCCCTATGATGCAACTGAGGAGAATTCTGGAAATAAAGGTAATATACTCTATTCACAACAAAGTATTTTTGATGAGTATATTCAAATAGAAGAAAGAAACAAAAATCTTGTGGATGCCTTTTTTGATATAAGGAGATATAAGGGAGAAGATGTAAATTCTCTATACAATAGGATGGTAGAAATCTATATGCAATTACCTCCCCATCATAGGCCCACAAG
This sequence comes from Sequoiadendron giganteum, assembly GCA_007115665.2. NCBI lineage: Eukaryota > Viridiplantae > Streptophyta > Pinopsida > Cupressales > Cupressaceae > Sequoiadendron > Sequoiadendron giganteum. The sequence continues at coordinate 671,620,672 of CM021104.1, forward strand.
ACCCACATTTGTTGCACAATTTTTGAGAGCATCAGAGCCTGAATCATTTTATTGGCCAAAATTATCAAAGCAGTATGCTTTCGATGCAACACATGAATTCATTGATTCCATGCTTGGGACAATATACATGGATACTGATTTGCAGGATGATAGGGACACACCATCTGGAGAATACATTAGAAGTGCTTTAGAAGATGAAATAGAAGAACATATCATGTTGTCAAATAATGAAGATATGGAGAGTACTTCTGGTATGACATATTGTATTTCAGATTGTGAAGGTGAAATTGTGGATGATGATCTTCAACAGAATGATTGTTGCAGCTATTATGAAGATCAAGAGGAAGTTGGAGACATGGTAGAAGATATGGAAGCAGAGACTTGTTCACTTAGCAGTGAACAAGTTTCAGATTTGTTAACTCTGGAATACCAGAAGTATGCACATGAAGATGGTTCCAAGACTTTGGTCCCAACCTATATATGCTTTGATAGGGAAGATACTGTGTGTAGTGATTCAAATGGTTCCATGTCCATCTCTCACATTTATAAATATTTTGAAGTTGATCATGAATTTGTTTGTGTCTAGGAAGAGGTATGTGAATTGAATGATTTATGCCTGCAAGAAGAGGATACTAGCTTCCATATCATTGTTGGTGAGTGTCCAGCATTTGTTGAGTCAAGTATGTATAAGGATGACTATGTGAATAAAAAATGTGTGTTAATATGAAGGGTCACGACCCTTGAGGTATTTTGTATAAATATTTTGAAAATCAGTTGCAGAAGGGGGGATGAAATTCAGGGGTTGGAGGTTAGAGTAGGAGGAGTAGTAGAGGTTTTCATCTATCCACTACGTTTGCCATTGTGGGTAGATTGTTGCATCAGGAAACACTATTCAATCTACATCATTCATTAGGTTCACCCGCCTTGGTCTAGAGGAACCTAAAGACAAGAAGGTACAATTGTATCAATTGGCCTTGTATGTTGACCAAAAGTGTAGTAAGAGCTTGGAAAACTCTTCTAGTTAAAACCTGCCTTTTTGAGTACCAACATACCCCTATCATAATTCATGGCACACTCTAATACCAGCTCGAAACATTGCACCGTCGAAGGAAAGCTTGCCACATGTGCTAGTCCTGAGTCCACCATTCTTCTGGACAATAGAGGGAGGTTAGGTGCTGACATCTCAACCTTGAATTCCTCATAATCCCACATGCCAACATTTGTGTCTGTAATTCCTGAATAAATTGAAGTCAACTTACTCTCAGGAACTCTGCTCCTCATATCTAATTTCACCTTCTCTACATCAGTAATGGCAAAAGCCTCTGCACTAGGATCCATTACCTTTCCCTTTCCTCGTCCTACAACATTTTGTCCTAATCCGACCTGCAAACACATAAAGATAACATACAATTAGATCCATAAGAGGCAATAAGTGCAGAAAGTTATTACCACAAAGTTCAGGATTTAGCCCCCCTCGCAGATTCTACACTGGGATGGATTTTTGGGAAAATCCGGGCCAGGCAGATTCCAACGAACCAAACATACAAAGTCCCAAAATAACGTTCAAAATCAATATCTTAACCAAATAAAATCATTATAAATACTTAGCATACGCTCCTTAAATCACTCAAATAATTTACCAGGAAACCCACCATCTATAGCCATCAAATTTATCATTTCCTCAAGACACCTGGAAGAATCCGCCAAAGACGGATTTTGGCAAGATTAACAATAGTTATAACTCACTTGGGAAAAATGAAGGGACACAGACTATCCGGGAAAATCTGGATGGAACGGATTTTGACGAACTCCAGATATAACAGTATCAAAGCTCAAAATTGAAAAAACGACCCGACCACGGACTTCGGGAAAATTTGGATGGAACTGATTTTGCCGAAACCAAATGAAATCGGGCAAACAGTAAAAAGGAAGAGGAGATAGAAAATTCAGGGAAATACGGGGAAATGGAATTCCACGAAGACCTCGAAAACCTGAACCTGTCTACCTCTTCGGTACTTTCATCAAATCAATTCAAATCACTTCGGATCTATGCCAGAACTCCAAAACCAGCAAACCTAGGACCCTGAGAAATAAAATGTGAACTAAGGACATTCTTCACAGAAATTTGAAGAGGATTGGCCATGCCCTAGGTTGAAAAAACCCAAATGTCCGCCATGAAAGCATAGACAACTTGCTAATATACCTAAATGGAAAATATGAAACCATAGCAAGCCCATGCTTTAAAGAAAAGGAACATCAGACAAAGACACACACCACACACGTCTGATAAATAGAAATGGACCGGTGCACCAAATGAAAACCCCAAAATGCACAATGGTGACACACATCTAGAGAAAACTAGAAAACCCACCAAGGACTCCCTAGGCAAACAAAGAAAAGTGATTGAAATGAAGAGAGAATAGGGTGTAATTACATACCATTAAAGCACAGAGGTTGTGATGAATGAAACCAATGAATGGTCGTTTAATGCAAACCGGATACAACCCTTACTCTTCAAACGAAAACACTTAGTCCAAATGGCTTCAAAAATCCAAATATCCCACAAGCACAAGAACTTCAACACACAAGCAAAAATGATAGCAAATGCAAACTCAAATGATCGATTACTTCTAAAAAAGTCAATATACCAAAGCCTAAAGACCTCTGCACAAACACCATTAATGTGTTTGACAAGACAACCGCGACCACAAAGAACTTTGGGAATTTGACGTCACCAAGGATTTTGGGGATTCGACACTACAAGGGATTTCGGGGAAATCAGGATGTATGTACTTTCCCAAAAGTAATGCAAAAGATCAATTTCGGACATCAGGAGGGAACCAGGAGAATCCGGCCCAGGCGGATTTTCTCGAAAATAGTGAAAAACTCAAGATAAAGCCAAAACTTCAAATTTCAATATAGTTCAAAAGAATGCCATTTCAATTGGAAAAATGGTCATCAAAACACAAACCCAAGCAATAAAAACCTCCCAAAAAGAAGGGCCAAAACATCGAAGAGAAAAAAGAGGGTCCCCACCTTCAGTGGGGCATGTGTGTAAAAAAAACTACAAAACACCCTCTACCCTCTACCCTCTATCTCTCTCCCACTCCATCCCTCTCTCTCTCTCAAGGATCTACCTCCTACCCCCTCTCCCTCTCTCAAGTATCTCTCTCTCACTCACTCCCTCTACCTCTCTCCCCTCTCCCCTTAACCCTAAACCCTAAACCCTTAACTATTAAACACTAAACCATTAAACCCTCTACCCTCTACCCTTAACTATCCCTCCCTTTGTCTCTTTCCCACTCCCTCCCTCTCTCTCTTTCAAGTCTCGTCCTCCTACCTTCTCTCTTTCTCTTAGTTCTCTCTCTCACTCACTCAATCCATCTACCCTTAACCCTCTGCCCTCTACCCTTAACCCTTAAACCATTAACCTTCTACCCTAAACCCTCTACCCTCTACCCTCTTCCCTCAACCCAATACACTCTATCCTAAACCCTAATCACTAAACCCTATACCCTCAACCCTCTACCCTCAACTTTAAACTTTGAATCCTCAACCCTTAAACCCTCTACCCTCAACCCAATACCCTATACCCTCTACCCTAATCCCTCTACCCTATACCCTCTACCCCATACATTGGACCCTCAACCCTAATATGTCAAACCTATACCCTAAACCCTCTACCCTCATCCCTAAACCCTCAACCATAAACCTTAAAACCCTAAACCCTTAGACCTTCTACCCTATACCATCAACCAAGTACCATCTACCCTCAACCCTATACCCTCAATCCAATGCCCTAAAATATCAACCCTATACCCTCAATTCTCAACCATCTACCATATACATTGGATCCTCTACCCTCATCTATCTTTGTCCCTCCCTCCTCTTCTCCTCTTCTCCACTTATCTCTATCTCACTTCTCCCTCCATCTCTCCCTCCATCCATCCCACCTTCTTTAACCTAATCCCTCAACCCTATACCCTCAACCCTCATAACCTTAAAAAATCAACCCTATACCCTAAACCCTCAACCCTCAATCCTTAAATCCTAAACCCTCTACCCTCTACCCCCTACCCAATACCCTCAACCCTAATCCCTCAACCCTTAAACCCTTAAAACCAATTAAACTTTCTACCCTAGTCCCTCAACCCTTAACCCTTTATCCCTCAACCCTTAAACCCTCAACCCTCTACCTTCAACTGTGAACCCTTAACCCTAAACCCTCAACCCCTATACCACGTACCGTATATGTTGGACCCTCAGTCCTAATCCATCAACCCTATACCCTCAACCTTAATCTCTTGACCCTCAGCCCTTAAACCCTAAAACCTTAAACCCTCAACCCTATGCATTAAACCCTTAGCCCTCAATTCTCAATCCTCAACCCTTAATCCCTTAATGCTCAACCCTTAAACCCTAAAATCTCAACCCTTATACCCTCTACCTTATACATTAGACCCTCAACCCTAATCCTTCAACCATATACCCTAAACCCTCTACCATCTACCCTAAATCCTCAACCCTAAACCCTTAAACCCTAAATCCTTAAACCTTCTACCCTCTACCCTCAACCATATACCCTCAACCTAATACCCTAAACCATCAACCCTATACCCTCAATTCTCAATCATTTATCCTATACAATTTATCCTCAACCCTCATATATCTCTATCCCTCCATCCTCTTCTCTCCTTCTCTCAATCTCACTTCTCCCTCCATCTCTCCCTCCATCCTTCCCTCCCTCTCTACACTAATCCCTCAATCCTATACCCTCAACCCTTAAACCCTTAAACACTCAACCCTCAACCCAATACCCTCAACTCTAAACCCAATACCCTCTACCATCAACCCTATACCCTCAACCCTTAAACCCTTAAACCCTTAAACCCAAGTAAGCTCTCTACCCTAATCCCTCAACCCTCAACCCTTAATCCCTCAACCCTTAAACCCTCTACCCTCTACCCTTTACTCTCTACCCTCTACCCTCTATCCTCAGCCCTTAACCCTTAACTCTTAAACCCTAATCCCTCAACCCCTATACCCTCTACCCTATATGTTGGATCCTAAACCCTAATTCCTCAACCCTTTACCCTCAACCCTCAACCCTCAACCTTAAACCGTCAACCATCAACCCTTAAACCCTGAACCCTTAAACCCTCAACTCTCAATTCTCAACCCTTAAACCTTAATCCCTTAGCCCTAGGTAGGTAGGGAAACATAGGTGAGATACAAAGTGATGAAGGGAGAGGTAGGTAAAAGATTGGATAGGGGAGATATATATAGGTAGAGAAGGAAGGAGACATAGGGGAAGGAGAGATAGAGAGAAGTAGAGAGGGGAGGGATGGAAAGGTAGGGAGGAGATAGAGGTGTGTGTGTGTGTGTGAGAGAGAGACAGATAGACAAACAGACAGACAGAAAGACAGAGAGAGACAGAGACAAAGATAGAGAGACATAGAGACAAAGAGAAAGAGACAGACTGAGAGACTGAGAGACTAAGAGAGACTGAGAGACTGAGAGAGACTAAGAGACTGAGACTAAGACTGAGATAGAGATAGAGACAAAGACATAGAGATAGAGAGAGACAGAGAGAGACAAAGACAAAGACAAAGACAAAGATAGAGACAGAGAGAGACAAAGAGATACAAACAGATAGAGACAGAGACAAGGAGACATAGATAGAGACAGAGATAGAGATAGAGACATAGATAGAGATATAGAAAGAGATAGACAGAGATAGACAAAGAGAGATGGAAATAGGTAGGGAGGAGACATAATTGAGATATAGAGTGATGGAGGGAGAGGTGGTTAAAGAGAGGGAGAGGGGAGATCAATATAAATAGAGAGGGAGGCAGATATAGAGAGTGGAGCGATGGTGGGAAAGTGAAAGAGGAGATAGAGGTGAGTGTGTGTGAGAGGGAGAGAGAGTGAGAGGAGAGAAAATGAGGGGAGAGAGCAAGGGGGAGATATATAAAGAGAGTGGAGAGGGAAGGGGGGAGAGATGGATAGTAGAGAGGGAAGGAGAGAGTAAGAGAGAAAGAGGGGGGAGGGAGAGAGACATAGAGAGAGTGGTAGGTAGTGGAGGGAGAGGTAGGTAGAGAGGGAAGGAGAGAGGGAAGGAGGGAGAGTGAGATGGAGAGAGTGGTGAGATAGAGAGTAGAGAGGTAAGGAGAGAATTAGAAATAGAGATAAAGAGAGAGATGGAGGTTGGAGGGAGGGAGAGGTAGAAAGGGATAAGTGAGACATAGAGAGGGAAGGATGGAAAGTGGGATATAGAGAGAATGGTGATTTAGAGAGGAGGGAGTGAGAGGTAAGGAGGTAAAGTGGAAGAGAGGGAGTGGTGATTTAGAGAGGAGGGGGTGATAGGTATGGATATAGATAATGGTGAGATAGAGAGGATAGAGTGACAGAGAAAGAGAGGGATGGAGAGACAGAGAGAGAGATAGGTAGAGGAAGGAAGAGGAGAGATAGAGAGTAGAGAGGGAAAGAGGTAGGGAAGGAGAAATAAGTGAGATAGAGAGGGATGGAGAGAGAGACATGGAGGGGAGAGGTAGGTATAGAGAGGGAAAGAGAGAGGATAGAGAGTAGAGAGAGGGGGGAGGGAGGGTAGAGGAGGGAGAGAGGTGTGTGTGTGTGAGGAGAGAGAGAAAGAATGGTGAGATAAAGAAAAGGAGAAATTGAAAGAGAAAGAGGGGGGAGGGAGGGACAATAGTGAGATAGATTGGGAGGAGAGACAAAAATAAGGGGAGGGAGGGTGAGGTCGAGAGAGGGAGGGAGAGGAGAGATAGAGAGTGAAGATGGAAGGAGGGAGGGAGGGAGTGTTAGTGAGGGAGATAGAGGTTTGTGTGAGAGAGATAGATAGATAGAGAGAGTGGTGAGATAGAGAGGGGAGAGTGAGAGGGAGGGAGAGAGAATTATGAGATAGAGAGGAGAGAGTTAGAGAAAAAGCAAGGGAAGAGAGAGATAGAGAGTGAGAGAGAGAGATGTAGGTAGAGGGAGGGAGGGGAGAGATAGAGAGTAGAGAGGGAAAGAGGTAAGGAGGGAGATGTAGGTAAAGAGAGAGAGAGGGGAGATAAATATAAGTAGAGAGGGAAGGAGATGTAGAGAGAGAAAAGATAGAGAGAAGTAGAGAGGGGAGGGAGGGAGGCAGATGTAGGGAGGAGATAGAGGGGTGAGAGAGAGAGAGAGGGTAGAGAGGGAGGAAGGGAGAGAGAGAGAGGGAGCGGAGAGATAGAGAGCAGAGATAAGGAGAGAGTGAGAGAGAAAGATGATACAACTTTCAGACTACTAAAATTTGACCTCCTGATTACTAAAATTTGAATTGTTGTTTACTAAAATTTGACTAAGTCTTAAAATTTTAAGATCTTCCAAAAACGAGAATTTGCATTATAACTCCTAGAGATATGAAACCACTCTCAAAAATTGTGCCTATATACATGAAATATAACTTAAAAGTATAAGAAAGTAAATGTTCATATGTAAATGTCAACTTATAATTAAATGTTTATTTCATGTATATAGTTTCCCTGGAAGAGAAACAGAAAATGAAAGAGTTTAGAAAAATGCATTCCAAAATTCATTGCAAAAAGAAAGAGAATTCACACTTGTTCATTCATTGCAAAATTCAAGTCATTTGGCGCTCACCAAATGGTAAAGCCATTTGGAGAGTGCCAAATTTTGTGCTCGCCAAATAGGCTCGGTATTACCAAGCCTATTTGGCAAGCACCAAATTTGGCGAGCGCAATATGGCCTATTATGGTTTTTGTTTTGCAATTTGGCACCAAAATTATGTCACGGATTGGTGCACTTACCCACTAGGTCGCCCAAAGTGGTGACCTAGTACACCTGGGAAATTTCAAGTGGTGGTCGAAAATAAAATGATGTTAAATGATTTTTATTAGCTTTTCTTCCCGAAACAAAATTAATTCGGGACTAAAATTACATAAAGGAGAAAAATTAGCATGATAAAAAGGGTTAATTAGTGATGATGAGCCTAAGAAAGTGTGAAAATGCCTTACAACACTTTGGCACAAGGCTTGGGGAGGGGTAAAAGGGCATTATTTAGGTGAATTGTGTTGAAAGGGTCTTAGAAAAGTGAGGAAATGTGTTCCAACACTTCACACCGCCTTAGTAAAACAATGTTAGATTATTGTTTAATTGCAAGCTTTCAAGACTGAATCAAGGTAAAACAAGGCCAAAATCTAAGGGAAAAGGCCAAAATGACTGAAACAGTGTCAAAGACTACACTTTTTGGCGACGCATTTAGCCCCCACTTTAGTGAGAGGATGAACTTGCTTCAAACTCACACTAAAGTAGTCAATTCATGCATATTGAGTGGGATCTAATGTATTCATGCTAGTAAGATGAGATGAGATCAGTCAAGAGGGGTGATCAAGCCCCTAGGATCAAGATCCCATGGCAAACCAAACATAAACACAAAAGATCACACAAGGAGTGATGTGAAAGAGGGAAGAGAGAGAAAAAGTTAGATCAAGCTTGGACCGTTTGTCCAACTAGTTGTGGATCAAATCTAGGTTGTTTGTCTGAAAGGAAAGTATGGTACTCACTCTGGGCCAATGAGACTTTTGGTTGTTCGTCAGGTGATAATTCCAAAAGGTGGTGAGATACATACACATAGTTCATATGCACTCACACACAAAAAGGTGGCTATGGGGAAATTTGTGCCACTAGTTGGGCTTCCCGCTCAACCATACCAAAGCTATACCTCCTAATAAATTTGATAAGGCGCCACAAAATTAAAAGGTGTAGTTCATGAGACCAGCAAAGCATTGGATGCTTAGAACTCATGAACAAGTGCAAGATGGCACCATAGGCATGCAAGTTGTGTTATGCAAGGTGGCTATGTATGCAAAGGTGCAAAAAATGAAATATGTAAAATAAAAAAGGGGAGAATGCAAAAAAGGGATGTTCAAAGGAGTCTTGTTTAGTTCAATATGAGGTCTTTTACTTAAGGCGATAATGTTTCCAAGATAAGACCGATCAAAGGATAGAAGATTTACAACTTAGGGGATGTAGTGTGTCGCATCAGGCCACTAAGAGGAATGTAATATGCCAAGATATGTCACTTTCATGAAGGACATTACACACAATGTCATCTACCAAGTGAGAGAATCATCGTATGAAGTGATATGGCTACACTAAGAACCAAGAAAAAGAAAAATACAAAAGGAAATAGTTCCAGTGTATGCCCCCACTTTAAAGGAATTGGTTCACATTGTACTGTGAGTAATTGCTTTAAAAAAGAAGAAGGTATGAGGGGATAAGTATGACACATGCGAGCCAACTTAAGACTTGTCATCCACATCCCAAGCTTTCTCTTGTATGTTCATGAGAGGTTAACTCCTAGTCAAACATGGCAATGAAAAGTGACATACGATAGAAAAGGCTACTCAACCCCTTTGCCCCCACTTAGTGTAGGGCAAAGGTGAGCCTGGAATGGATGATGGTATGCTGCTCCTCACGAGGGATGAAAAACATGCAATAGTGAGTATGTTATGATCCTAGAACCATTTCATGGAAAGGAGCAACAACTAATTTTATTTATGTGGGGAAGGGAACAAGGTGTTGTCTAGGTTGTCCTTGATGGTATATACTTTTTCATATAGGTGAGTAATGTCATTTTAATTTGGGTGGTATGGGATGTTGTTCTTAGGTGGGTGAAGGAGGAGAGGATGCTTAGGAGGTCCAATAGTAGATGGGGATCTAATTGAAACTTGTGTATGCATAACCTCGGTGGGCTTGGGTTGATGTATCTCTAAGAAAGGGCAATTAAAGATCATATTCTTACCATGACCCAAGGAAGACACACTACTATGGCATGAAAGGAGTGCAACCATGTTATTTTTTTTCCACCATGATACCTTCCCAAATAGGAGAGTTTGTAGGAAAACTACAAACAAGATGTTTAGGACATTCATTGTTTGGTTCTACACTATTGACTTCATCGTAAGTAAGGGAATTATCTATGGTTGTAGTGTAGTGTTCCATTATAATATCTTCTTCACAAAGAGGAGAGATAGTAGGAGAGTGGGAAAGTGGATTGTTGTGATTGTTGATGGTTGCATTATTTTCCTCTAAGGTGTCATTCTCTTGTGTCATATTATCTATCCTAAGAGGAGAGCTATTTGGAAAGTGACAAATAATAGGTTGATCACATGATAGGATTAGGGTTGGTAAAGTAGCTTCATCACTTAGAGGATAGGCATTAAGAGAAGGATACCTAGGAATTAGAAGGTTATCAATGATTGGACAATTTTGTTTAAATAGACCCTTCCAAATATGAAAAATATTAGGAAGAAGAAAAATAATGCTATAACTCTCAATCATCGAATGGCTTGATACCAACCTAGCCTTAGTTATTAAAGCATTGTCACAAATAAGGGAGGTGTTGGGAGAGGATGGAAGACTAGATAAGGTAGTAATGATGATTTTAGCTTCGTGTGTCATAAGGTTTGTGCAAGGGGGAGGAAGAGGAAAAGAAGCAATACCATCATGATATTCAATGATTATATCTCCTTTCCACAAGATACCTTCATCACCAATGGGAGAGATATCAGGAGAAGAACAATTATGATGATCGTGATTATCGATGTTTGCATCCTCTTGTGGAAAAGATTTAGTGGATGAGTGAGGAGAGATTAATTCATGAAGGGATTCATCTAACATGTTGAAGTCAACTCTACTAAAGGGATGAAGAAGGGCATGAGTGAGTGCTTGTGATGTTTGTAAAGTATTGTTTTTCATTTTCTAATGAATTTGATCTAAATGAACTAGGAACTAATGTTGATAATGAAAATTCTAAAATTCTAATACTATCCATAGGCGCCATGAAATGAAATATAATATAATCTATGCAAACATAAGATGTAATGTAAGAACATAGAATGAAATGCAAGTTTTAGATTTCAAACAATGTAATTTACTGATTTTACGGAAAATAAAATGTTATGAATGCAAAGTGAAATTTAAGCAATGCATGAAATGCACCAATTTAAGATAGATTAAGTAAAATTCATTTAACAGTAAGACAACCCACTGATAATTATAGTTAAAGGCACCAAACGGAAACCTAAAAACAAGGTTTTCAGCCCTGTAAATGATAGTTTCAGAGGCCTAAGGGGACTAGGTCACCCAAGATGGCGATCTAGTTCTCCTAGTGGTTTTCTAGAGATTTTTCTAATTTTTATGTTTGATTTTGATGGTTTCAGGGTTGTATGATGCAAACCTAAAATGAAAATGCAAAATTTTAATGATTTTGAATGATATGTAATGCAAAAATGCAAGCTAAATGAGCTTTCACTAATGCAAAATTTGAAACCCTAGAATGCAACTTAACTAATGCAAAATGTAATAAGCTAATTTTAGGATGGTTAAGAAGTCCAAAATAGAAAAGAGGGTGTAAGAATGTCGGGTTCACGAAAAATATATACAAGAAAGGAAAGAGGATTCCCCTTACTAGGCCCCTTAGGGTTTTTCACCTAGGAGCTCTTGATTAGGGAATGACTCTCTTTCACCTAATGATATTCTTTCTAGGTGAGTTCATTCAAAGATAGGGGTTGTGTTGTGTGTGATTATGTCTAAATGAAATAGTCTAAGTGCTGGAAATAGATTAAAGAAACTAAATGCTAATGTAAAACCTAGAAAATGCAAGATGTATGAAAACACATTGAGATATGCAAACTTTATACTAAATGACCTAAGAAAGATTATAAAACCAAACAAAAAGTTGTAAAACTTGAAATGTGTACCTGGAGATGTATTACAGACTTGAAGGGGTTCAAAAAATTTGAAAATTTTGATTTTTATGTCTAGTGGGACACATGTGCCATGTTGGGTGACCTAGTCCTTTTTCGAGGTGATTTCCGAAAACTTATCTGAGGCTTGTTTCACCCAAATGGGTATTCGGATCCGTAGAAAAATCTATAAAATATGCACAATGGGACTAGTTCACCACAACTGTAGATAATGTCCCTTTTACCTTTTCTAAAAATCTGAAGGTGGAAACGAGAGTTCTTGATCTGCACTTTCTGCTCCTTCAAGTGTTTAGACCAGAAACCTTGATCTTCAATTCGTAGGTGTCTTTTTGTGGATTATTTTCCCTAGTTGATAAGGAGATGCCCTAACAAGTCTTCAATCCATTTTTGAATGGTTTCGAAACCTACAAAATACCTAAATCTGCAAACACACATGCAAAGAGGAGACAAAGGGTTAGGGTTAGAGATTAGGGCTTTTCCTTAGTCAAACCCCTTCAATGATAATGAAATCCATTTGAAATATAATTGAAAGAATAGATGATTAAACGATAAAGCCAATACAAACACTTATCAAACCTTTGTTGAAAATGTCTGCAACATGCAAGAACCAACTCAAATGGAGGTTGCTTGAGATGCCTTGTGCTTGATTGCTTGCTTGGGAAGCTTGAGTGCAAGAGTACTTGTGAATATTGAGTGAAAGTGAAAAACGGTCTTAGGGAGAGAGCAAAATGAAGGTGAAAACCCTTATTTGTACATGATAAACCCTAATTTTCTCAAAAATGCAACATGATAAGCCGACCTTAGGGTTTTGGGAGAAAATTCCTGCAAGATTTATGTTTTAATTTTAAAATTTATGCAAAAATGGACTAGGTCACCCAAAGTGGCGACCTAGTCCACTTGGGCAATTTCAAATGGTGTTCAAGAATAAAATGATGTTAAATGATGTTTATTAGATTTTCCTCCTGAAACACACTTAAGTCGGGACTAAAAGTACATAAAGGGGAGAAATTAGAATAAGAAAAAGGGATAATTTATGATGATGAGCCTAGGAAAGTGTGAAAATGCCTTACAACACTTTGGCACAAGGCTTGGGGAGGGGTAAAAAGTTGTTGTGTAGGTGAATTGTGTTGAAAGGGTTTATAAAAGTGAGGAAATGTGTTACAAAACTTCATAACACCTTAGTAGAACATCGTTAGATTATTTTTGAAGTGTAAGGTTTCAAGACTGAATCAAGGTAAAACAAGGCCAAAATCCAAGGGAAAAGGCCAAAATGAGTGAAAAAGTGCCAAAGACTACACTTTTTGGCAGCACAAATGGATCCTTTCTTTTCGTTTAAAAGCTCCATTTCCTCTTCTTTCCAAATAGAAGAAGTTGCAATAGGTTTGTAAATGACTAAACTAGAAAAGTTCTTCCTTGCAATATGGTTTTAGTTTTGGGTCATAGTCTATCTGGTTGAATAGAATGGTTCAATATCAAAACCAACCTCTTGCTATCTCCCTTTGTAGGCATAATTAGTATTTATTCAATAAAAGGATTCAATAGTTTAGAGACTTGTGGGATTTTAATTCTCTAGATTGAACAACTTGGCAAAACATTAAGAATATTTGTGTCTAAAGAATAAGTTTCAAAATTTTGTTATCTATGTGAAATAATTGGTTCCTATGGACCTTGGTATGAAGCTCTAGACTCCCCTACAATATAATTTTCTTAAATTTTGGTGATGGTTGTCTAGGTTTTAGTTTGGCTACTTTCCTCTAAAAAAATTCTATCTAAATCTCCTACCTTCTTTATCCTTAAATCCAAAGTTAAACCTTAATGGAAATGTAAGTTCAAAGAAAAGATATGGAGAAGATTGAGTGCTCAAGTTTGGAGATCTAAAACTGAAGCTAATGCACAAATTCTATCTTGGAAAGTCTTACACTTCAAACTTCTTGTGGGTGATAGGTTGAAATGTTTGACGGTTCAATGGGTTAAATGCCCTTTTTTTCAACACAATTAAAATTTGAAGCATATTTTTTGGGACTATTCATGGGCTTAAAAAATATTGAATGTTATTTTTTAAGGAAAAGTGGCATAGCCACAATATATTATAAATATATATAAAATTTTACAAACCCTGGTTTAACTGAGCATACTAGCAGGAAAGAACCAGCAAGAAAACCTCTGGTTATAGCTCAAGTAATTACAAAAAATGTTTTACAATAAATCCAAAAAATGGGGACACAAAATTGTATCAACCCCAAACCCAACTGAGAACAGACTCTCATGACCCAAAGTAACAGTATACAATTTTCCTTTAACATATGCAACTCATTTACAAATTTACAGATGCAACAGTCCATATACAATTTATAATTTCTAGAATTTACCTATGATAAAACTTACATATGCAGCCCATACACAGGCCATATACAAATTTACATATGCAGCCCATATATAAATTTACATATGCAGCCCATATACAATTTATAATTTCTGGAATTTACTTTTGATAAAACTTACATACCCATAGCTTTATCCAAAATCCTCATACCGACGCCAAGTCAAAACAGGCATAATTGCCAGATGAAGCTTAAACTGAAACACACAGATAAATAGATTAGCAAAAATCAGTTAAAACTACTTAATACAAGCATGTTTCATTTCATTGGGCCAAAAATTGCAAAATACTTTCAAAAATTGTTTCTAGAATCAACTGTGTATATTTTTGAAGCAAGATTTCAGATCAAATTTGCTGATGATGAATCACTAAAAATGATCTAAAATGTTAGTTCAAAAATATACACACTTGATTCCAAAAACAAACTTTTAAATACAATATAAAATGTCGAAAACTCATAACAACTACCTAAATACATTATCAACTATCCCTCACTCATATGCTCAACCCATAATCATCTTGAAACTTTGTGCACCTGCATATCTTGATGACTATATGTATATTTAATATAGTTGCACCCTTATTCATTTACTCCATACATTAATTCGACAGGGATTTTTCCTCGTGTCCCACACTTCCCACTAACTATGATCCAACCATACTCAAATATCTTACCTAAATAACAGTTGAGAGCATCAACCCAACTTATATCATCAGATACTTTTCAGGACTAAAATGTTATCAATCTCATGCAGGATGCCATAAATTGTGCAGATACATATTGAAACTCTTATGTCAATAGTTGGTTGACAACTGCATGGATAACATAAAATTCATGACAAATCAATTTGATAAGTTTCTTTTCGATCGTCTCCATATGGTGACTTCCAATTCCTTTGACCGAATTACCTACACAGAGGCAGTTGATCTTCTAAAAAAATGTATGCAATCTTCTTGTCTTTTGATTTAAATTGCATTTTGGTTTCTAAATTTCGGTTATGGGTGCAATCAAAAATTTGGGGCACACTTCATTTCATTGGTCTTTTGAATGATGGCGATGTTCATTCACGGCTAGATCAGTTGCACTATCTTTTGAAAAGGTCGGACAAGAATAGTGCCAAAAGAAACCGGGTGCATATCCTCACTGATGGTCGTGATTATCATGATGAGTCTAGTGTTGGTTTTGCTGAGACATTAGAGAAAGATCTTGTTGAGTTATGTAAAGATGGCGATTACGCACAGATTGCCTCTGGTGGTGGTCTCATGAATGTCACAATGGATCGATATGAGAATGACTGGGGTGTAGTCAAGCGAGGCTGGGATGCACAGATTTGGGAGAGGCACCCTATAAAAAAAATATTGAATGTTACTTTGAGATTTATTGCTGCTATTTTTTGACGTGTTTTATGTTGAAAAATATCTATTATAGGCTTTGGCCTTTAAAGCAATATTGTTGCGGATGCTTTGACACACAATTTTTTTTTAATATATGACAAAATAGATGCTTAGCAATTTTTTTGAAAGCATAATATTCATCGAAAAGCTCAAATGCTAAAATTTTACTCTTAACATCATTTCCAAATTGTTTCCTTGTGTTACCAGTTATAGAGGGTGCCCAAAGAGAAAGTGAACATCGACAACAGCCTTGATAAGATAAAATTAAAACTCTCTAATTCATGCTATAAAGAATTACAATGTATATTAAAATTTAGAGTTTAAGATTTTATAATGAGGTTTGTGAATTGCACAGTAGCATTGGGGTTATTTTACTTCCCTGGATAGTATTGAACTGTTGGTACTTCTTCAACTTCATTTTACTTCCATGGCAGCCTGTTTGTTACCTAATTCTTTCATTGTTTCAATTTTTCAAAAAAAAAAAAAAAAAAACCAAACGTATATATACAAGCAAAGTGCTAAATTAGAATTCTACCTGGTCCGTAGATGCCAGATGCCTGTATTAAAATTGACATAATTTGGTACCGAACTGCAAGTTCGTTAAACCTCCTCTTTAAACTGTAATTAATGTAGTTAATGCTCTCCACATGAAATTCAACTTGCGATCGTACAGAGACGATTAATAGCGATTTATTAGCTCCAATATGAAACTGACAGATCATGATTTGTCTGTGTTTCGAAACATTAAAAGACCTTTGATATGGGAGTCACGATCACCTGGTTAGTAGCTATCAAAATATTCATATGATCTGGGTGGAATTTCGAGCTCATTTAGAAGGCGTTTCATGTGGGCAGTGGCTACCCAGCCCCAGGAATGCACCGGGGCATGGATGCCACATGCCTTCATGCATCTTCCCACCGTACTTACTATAACAGTTTTCTCAGTTCTGTCAGTGCCGTGATCTGCAGTGGAAACGATTTAAAATTAATTTTTACTTTTTAGTTTTTTTAACTAATTTTTACTTTTTATTGATGTGTCATGTGCATTAATGTGTATTTTTTTCTCTATTTTATTTTATTTTATTTTTCATTATTTTATTTTCTGAAAAGATTAGATAATAAAATAAAATTAGAATATTTTAAGATATTCATATTTTTAAAAAATAATTATCTCTGAATATAATATAATATTAGATATAGTATTTTTAAATATATTTAATAAAATAATTTTGAAAGAAAATAAAAAATAATAGTTTAATTATTAAATATAAAAATATTTAAAAATATCCAGCTTTGATTTTTTAAACTATTTTTATATTTAATCATTTTTTTAAAATGATTTAATTTTTTAATACAATAATAAACTTGTGGTTGAGTTCGTAATCGTTCCAACTTATTAAAAAATTATTAAATATAAAAATAGTTTAAAAAATCAAGGCTGGATATTTTTAAATATTTTTATATTTAATAATTAAACTATTATTTTTTATATTTAATATTAGATATAGTATTTTTAAATATATTTAATAAAATATTAGATATAGTATTTTTAAATATATTTAATAAAATAATTTTGAAAGAAAATAAAAAATAATAGTTTAATTATTAAATATAAAAATATTTAAAAATATCCAGCCTTGATTTTTTGAACTATTTTTATATTTAATAATTTTTTAATAAGTTGGAATGATTACGAACTCAACCACAAGTTTATTATTGTATTAAAAAATTAAATCATTTTTAAAAAATTATTAAATATAAAAATAGTTTAAAAAATCAAGGCTGGATATTTTTAAATATTTTTATATTTAATAATTAAACTATTATTTTTTATTTTCTTTCAAAATTATTTTATTAAATATATTTAAAAATACTATATCTAATATTATATTATATTCAGAGATAATTATTCTTTAAAAATATGAATATCTTAAAATATTCTAATTTTATTTTATTATCTAATCTTTTCAGAAAATAAAATAATGAAAAATAAAATAAAATAAAATAAAAAATCTTCTTATACATTAATTATCACTTTTAAAATAATTAAAATAAATAAATTATATTAAATGCATATATATACTTTAAAAAAATATATTCCACATTCTCTTATTTAAGAAAGATATAAAAAGAAGAGATTATTAAGAATATATTCCACAAGATTTTTTTTTAAAAATTATGAAATGTATTTTTTTTAAATATTAAACAAAATATAAATAGAAAAATATATCAGTGGCAAATACTTGCAAATCCCATCAAACAGCAGATTCGGAAGATGGCGGCGCTCGGGTGATTTGACAGCACTGGAGAGGCAGCGACTATCCGTAGGCAGGCATGTATGTGGAGGCATGGCATGGCACCCATGCCCCGGTGCATTCCTGGGGCTGGGTAGACGTTGCCTTTCATGTGACCATCATTCTTTGAGAGTCATGATTAGTTGGTGGGAGTCGTGAGTACTTGGTGAGTAACCACCAATGGGACATGAACTTGATATTCTCAAACTTAGGGTTGTTCAAAAATCCAGTGGAAATTTAAACCACTTACAATTTTTTATAGTATCTAATTTGATAAGTTTTTGTTTGTAATTAAAGTTTTAGAGTCATATTATCAAATATGATGTTACATTTGTTTTTTTTTCAAGTTGTTCGAAAAAGTCCAAAAAAATGAGAGATAATTGTATACTACTGATGTAGCCTTACATATTTGTTGCTTTTTAGATCTAAGAAATACATTTCATTCAATTATGAGTAGTCATTATCAACACTAACAACTTGAAATTCACAACTATTGATCTAATATAATTAAAAATATTAAACATTAAATCAACAAATACTATAACAACTATTGAAACATGCTTACTCTCCTAATACCTAATGTCCAGTCTCAACCCTCAACATGTATGAATTAAAAAATACTGATGTAAGCAAGAAACTTATCATGGCCCGCTTAGCCTTCAATTATGTCAATATATCCCTTCTACGCGATTTAAAAGACCAGAATGTAAAATAGATTCAGGATAGAGAATATAACATTAGTATTACATTCATAATTAGGAGACATCGTTTCTCTCATTAGAGGCCTTCAGCAGCTAGCATCTCTACAATTATATGAAACACTCCTCTTTCTCACAACAGTAACATACATGCAGTCTATATTAAAGATAGATCATATATTTACAAAGATAAGCCTGCAAGCATTGATATCAAAATGTGCTGCTTTGTCTGCTAAGTTATCTAAATATAAGTCTATAAGCATTAATATCAAAACGAGCTGCTTTAGCTGGTAAGTTATCTAGAAGCTATGAATTATCAGTGATAGATCTCCCAAAATCACTGTTATCTGAGGAAGAAGACCTAAACCAGACGGTCTGCTCTTCCTCTTGACTTTTAGTGGGTGCAGGAACATCTTCAATCAATTTGTGCTGCCCTTCTGGATGGAAAATGCCTGATCTTGCATGAGGAATCCACCACGTCTGCGTCCCACATTCCTCTTTTCCTCCACCTAACGATAAGCTTTCACTGGTTTCCTCTTTTTCCTTGCTATGCTCATGAAAATACTTTCTAATACCATATAATTGGAAATAACCAACATCCATTAGAGACACAAGTTAATCATGAACTATTATATCAGAGCAATAAAACATATAGAAGTGGGTTACAGTCAAGCATCTTCATACCTTGAAGCTAGATTACTTGTACAGCTTTCTTTTCTTACCATTTTCAAGGCGCTACCAGCAAGGGTTGCTGGTGCTAATTTCTTGATCATCCTCTCCATTAGCTTGGCTAGCACTGTGAAAGTCGTGTTCTTGCGAACTCTCAGCACTTCTCTTTAAATGAGCAAGAATAGATGTTCTTAATTTGATTCAATGTATTAGGTAAATTTAGTACGAAAGTAGTGAATAGGGTAGCTGACAGATCTTATCATCAGAAAATCTATGGATACTCTGACAGCTGATTGATCTGCTCGAGTGTAATAAGTTCATACGTGCAACGTGTTGTCAATTTTGATTAATACTTCACGTTTTCGTCACTTCTTTCCATGGGGCAGAGAGCTGCTGACTTTGCACGCATCACACGGAGGAGGAATTGATTCTGCCCTTATATCAAATATAGATATTCTGCTGTGTTGGTGGTTTAAGTTGTCATACGTGTAGCATCGAGGTTAATGTTCGAAAGGACCCTTAGCAATATTTATGAGATAATTTTCTTATAATAGGAAATCTCTAATTTCTTTTAATATTGATCTAAGCTAACAATAGCAGTTCATAAGAAAACTGCCCAAAAAAAAAGTGTATAGGTACAACAGTTGAAATACAAGGAACAACTTTAACGATAAGGAAAAAATTTACATAATATTTGTTTTTTTTATAATAGTCTTAAAAACATTCTACAAAGTGATTGTGAAGTCATCTTGATAATAATTTGAAATGAAAGATAAAAAATGGCATACCCTAACATTTTTGCAAGCTAAATATAAGACTATTTTAATAGACTAATGAAGATTATAAAATTTAGGGTTGAGCCTAACTCCAACTTTGATATCTACTATGCACAACCTTAACTAGAATAGTTGAAATTGAGTTTGTTTCTAAGAATGGATACTTATTAAATATTAATGACCAAGTGATTTCTTAGAAATGCGCCTTCACAAATTGATTAGTTGATTTTGAGTTTTATTATCAAATCCATAGTAATATACAGTAAAAGTTGAGTTTGTTTCTTAGAATATTTTTTTGTTAAATAATGATGACCAAGTGGTTTCTTAGTAGACCGATTTTAAAGACTAACTAATTGATTTTTAAATGGTTGAAAGCATAGTTGATAGTAATTAGTCAAAGAGAAACAAGTATTGATTGTTTTGGTTTAATTTGCAACATTGTGGAAAGTATAGTTGATTAAAATTAGTTAAAACGCAAGCATATATAAATTGTTGGGGTCATTAAAGATGAAGTTGATGAGGGTAATACAAAGAATCATGTCACTCTAGTAAGTGATGTGAGTTTCATCACAAATTTAGACTTATAAAAATTAATTGCAAAGGAACTAGAAAAAATAAACTATGACAGTACTTGTATATAATGATTTCATATTAACACAAAACAAAAATTATATCAACAAAAGTGAACAATAAATTATACTTAAAGTTATAAATTGATGCAAAAGCATCCCGAGTGGACGGGCTATCCACATCAACCAGAAATATTTTATTTCTAGTTTGTTTCAGTTTGACGTTTGTTCTCAGATTGCAATCGTGTAATGGCGTGAATTTGCACCCTTTGCAAATTACACATTTACGTACCTCATACCTTAGAAACTCAAGTTCGATAATGCGATTCCATATTCTTCATTCGCTTCTCATCCACTTGGCAGTTTTTTTTTGTGTTGGTGGAGGATATTTTTTCAGGGATGCTAGCACAACATGCGGATGTCTGCACGGCGTGCTACCATCCTGATAGGATTTCTTCCTATGGAATCTACAGTCGTTACAATTCTTCATTGGTGATGAAGTGTAACATTTATGCTCCCTTGGCCAATCTTGAACGACTTCTTTGCCTCCAATTTCATCTTCAAAATAACTATCTCCTTCATTCATGCTCTCTCTCTTGAACTTCTTGATCATTCTCACATTTGGGACCACTCTCTCTACTCTTTTCACAACATTCTCAAGTATTCTCACCTCCATTGAAACTGCAAGTTGACACTTTGTTGGTTTGTTCTCTTCATTGTTGCAACAACGTTGGCATTTGCAAGATTGCCAGCTCACTCCTCCCATTTTCCTTGAGTGCACGTGGTTGAAGGTGATATCACTCAATTTTCCTTTTCTCTTGCATTATCAATTGTTTTCCTAGCATATCATGGTTTAGCATAGTTCATAGTACTTTCACTTCAATATCTCTCTTTATCGCATTTCTTCTATCGTTGTTATATTGGCTATCCATGGACGTGGAAACACTAAAGCATGGGATTGACTGCGATAGTCCTATATACACAGTCCCAAATTTTTTTTTGTCTTGTGTGTGTAGGTTACTCATTGTGTGAAGACCTCAAAGATATCAGTTCATGGCTAGGGAGGTGTGCTTTCTTCAACCTCTTTTGTCAATTTGTAGATTAGATCAAGTTAAAGTATTCTTCTTGCTATTCAATTATTTAGCCTCTCTATATTTTTTTATTGCATTAAACCACATCTGTTAGGTTGTTACTAGGTATGATTAGCTTTCATACTATACTTTACACTCTCTATTCATACAAACGCTAGCACCCCACTAAGACGCCAACACGCCACACTATCTTATGTGTCTCGTGATAGAGTCCCCTAGTAGTAAGTTACCTAAGTCACAATATGAACTCTAGAAATGTGCTCACCTGACTTCATGAGACTCTTGAGTTGGTAGAAGAAAAGAGGTAGATCAGTTGTCCTTCCTTTTCACCCCTCATAATATCAAACCTATCTTAAACAATCCCTTAGCTTGAGGTAGATCAGGGTACCCAATTGTTCTAGACCCTCCCGTGACCTGGGGTCCTCAGTAGTTGATCTCCCTCCTCTATATTTTGGTGAACCTAATGTGAACCTTGCAATATCTATTTATTTGTGTTGAGGTTCCTTCTCTCGTGTCTGCGTAAGTTGTGGACTTGTGTGTTGTGACACTTTATGAGCTTCACAACTCAGTCTACAACTTCTGGATACATTGATAGAAGGAGCATGTGATAATGACACTTAGAGGTGGACTTCTCAAGGGTCACTATGGCTCTTACTTCCCAAGAGATGGCATTGTAACACAAATTTTTGCTCCTCAATGCTTTCTTACGCTTCTAGGGTTTTTCACATAAAAGGAGAAAGATGGGCCAAAATATCAATGTTACTGTAGATGTCAAAATCTACAAATTGGTTAGCACAGCTCCAATATCCTCATAGAATAATACAACATTCTTCAAAATAAATGAAAAAACTAATCCAAGCATGTAAAGAAGACATGAAGTATACCTATTCTATGATGGATTGGTGCTATCCTTTGTGTAGAAGATAGCCCTTTCCCAATCCTTGCTAAGCTAAATGATGAAATGGACAAAATTAGTTCTCAAATGAAGAGAATAACTTTGCATGAGAGTGTGTTGTGTGTTTGAAGGAGAGAAACCTTGAATTTATAGTTGAGTTTGAAGAGAGGAGAGGCCAAATTGAAGAATGTGGGACTAATCCCCAACAAATAGGAGAGAGCCACTTGTCACAATGTGATTAGCCCATGATTGTGCAAGTTTTGGCCAATGTTCCCATGTCAAATTTAAATATGGCAATAAATGCATGTAGTTGAAGGATTTGGGGGGAATTTTGTTTGGCCAAAAAATTCAAACAAAGGGAGTTAATGAGAGCATATACCTTGGGAATATGCCTTGTGAGGAAAATAGGGGTTTTAATAAATCAAATTAAATGATTTATTGTGCAAGTGGATGGGAAATGGGTTAGTCTTAGCATTAATCGTAGATTTGACTAATTAAGCTAGTGATTAGGTGGTGTGACATTTGATTTGCATTTTTGTATTTCTTTGAAATCAAATGAGAGGAAAATGAATATTAGTCTTTTAATTAAACACATGTGATTTAATTAAATGAAGACTTTAGGAGATAATTATATAATTTGATTTATTTAATTAAAGAGATAAGGTTAGTGAATTAATTAAATTGGTTTATTAGATTAATAGACGAAATAATGTTGAATGAAACATGATTAGATGCATGAGTAAATTTTGCATCTCTACATTCTTCCCCTCTTTGAAGCAATGTACTCATTCCATTGGTTCAAAGAATGATGCTCTCGACATCGAGATTAAAAAAAATTCTTATTTTTTCGAATGCCTCGGTGAAAAGAAGTACGTTAGTACATTGCCCCCTCGAGAGATCAAGCGAAAAGATTTTATTTGAGGTAGATCTTGCGATAAAGAGGTTCAAAATGGATGTATGGATGGTTAGACTATATGATCTATATGATAATGATGATGTAAATGGGATGTTTGGAAGATGCTTAGAATAACAAATCTATATTATCTTAAACATCTTAAATGATGATGCAATATATGTGAGATGAATGATGTTGTCCTATGATGATATGCGAGATGAAAGTGCAGATGCAAGATGGATGCATTTTTAGTGCGAAAGAGGATAGAAGAAAGAGAGGGATCAACCCTTAAATCCAAGAAGATGCAGAAGTTCAACAAGTCCACTAGTCATCGAGACTTTATTGGATATGATGATGAATGATGATGATGTATTGCTTATCCAAGGATGGGAGAGATAAAGAGAATAACCTTCTTTATGTTTGATAACACACATAGGTGTGATGAATCAAGGTATTAAGAACCAGGATGGCATTGCGCCTAGTGTGATGGACTTTGACTCGTCAAACAGATAGGAGTACTCTTGTTCAGACTTGACAAACGAAACCTCATTCAGAATGCAATTAAGATATTTTAAACATCTCGGGCGAAAACATAAAAAGGCAAGCCTTCTTATGTGGTCAACAAGACACCTAAAATATCCTTCCTACAAACAAAACAAAGTATGTATGAAGAAATTATTTTCCAAGAATATCCAACAAGCACAACAGATAAAAAGATAATGATTGTTGCCCCATTCCTTTCTCTCTAAACCCGTTTTGTCTAGGCATCATCAAGAGGTCCTTGGAATGAGCGCAAAATAAGATAAGTCTCAAAAGACCAAGATAAAGTAAACAAACAAGCTGATGTTCTTCGTACCGCTAGCCAAAGACTAAACTACGGTGATACTTGACGCTGATGTCCATCGTAGGAAGGTCGCATTCCTAGGACATGTTGTGATATGGGTTTTGATGAGATTGATTGGATGATAAGCTATTCATACTCTCAGTTGACCAACTTGCTGACTCACGGATCTAGACTTGAGACTTTTGATGATTAAGTGTTTGCTTTTGAAACTACTAGACTTGCTTCCAACTAACTTACCAAAGGATGAAAGTGACAATTGATTTATTAGGAATAATGATGTTATTTTGGGTGAAACCAAGATGAGACCGATGCACTATTTTGGGTTTTTCAAATGTTTTGAGGTTGTTTTTGGAATTTTGTGATGTTTTACAAATGTTTTTGGTATTTTTGAGATTTATGATGAAGAGACTGATTTAAAGACCTATCCTAGGGGTCTCGAGAATTGATCCATAGATTAGCCTTGCATACGTTATACACACATACACCACGTAGTTCGACTGACGACAGACTTGACTCAATGAAAAGATAGATGGGCAAATGGATTGCCATTGCGACGAATGCCTAAAGGACTGATGGACAATGGATTTCCAATGCGATGGATGCCTAAGGACTGACCTAGGGTGTCTCAAGGGATGATCAAAGATCAACCTTGCCTATGCTCAAGCTTAGAGACGACGTAGTTCGGATGATGACTCAGTTTTTGATTTTTTCCAATTTTTGACATGTTTTGGATTTCGAATGATTTGAATGTTTTTGAATTTTTTGAAGAATTTTTGAATGTTTTTGGATTTTTTGATGTTTAGGAAGATCACGAGAATATACATGAATCTGATCTGATGCAAGTATAGGAACATGCCCCTAGCATGGTGCGATAGACTACTTCGATGAAGGCAGGACAAACTAACCTTAGGAATATGCCAAGTAGTACTATGGTGGAATATGATACGAGCACAAGATCAGGCTATGGTATAGATGTTAACGGATGGTGGAAGGATAAATGGACTGTAGTGGATAAGTGAGTGCACGAAAAATGTCATGAAGATCCTGGTAGATGGAGAGTGCTTTATTTACGCTTGGTGCCTATTTTCCAAGTTTTCACCAAGGTACTTGTTCAATGCGCCACCGAAGTGGTTTTCACTAGAGGACAATTTTTTTCTTTACTATTTTCAATCCCTTTTCTGATTTTTTTGATTTTTAGATTTTTTATTTTTTTTGTTGTCGCCAAGATGCGTGTTTGCCAGGTTTTCATCAAGGTAACCATTTTTTCAGGACAATTTTTTGATTTTTTGTATTTTTTTGTTCATGGGCTCCTGCAAAGGATCGACTTCTGGTGTTGACAATTGATATGCCTTTGACTTATAGCTCAAGATGTGTTGACGAAAGGTGCCAACCAGCTGGGCTCAAATTTTCCTTTGCTTTCTAGATTTGGCACATTCTTCTGGTTCTCCTTCAGCACAAGTTTGCCAACTTGGAAGGTGTGTCACCTGATTTTCTTATTGTAGTTACACTTTAGGTGGTTTTGATAGACTTGTAGATGATTGAGGGCATCCATGTGCCGTTCATATAGTAATTCCAGCTCATTCAGTCGTGAGACCCTGTATTCTTCATTTGTGATGAGGTTTTGTAATGATATCCCCAGTGATGGGAGCTCGATCTCGATTGGGAGGATGGATTATGATCTGTAGACCAAGGAGAATGGGGTGGTGCCTGTTGGCGTGTAGATGCTAGTTTGGTAGGCCCATAAGGCGGGATTTAGCTGCAAATGCCAGTCACGACCAGAGTCATTGACTATCTTTCTAAGGATTTTTAGAATGGTTTTGTTCGTAGCTTCTGCTTGGCCATTTCCTTGGGGGTAGTATGGAGTGGAAAAGCGATGTTGGATTTTGTATTTGTCGCATAGGTCACGAACAACCTAATTCTTGAAAGGTGTCCAATTATTAGAGATAATGGATTGGGGGACACCATATCAACAAATGAGATAGTTTAGGATGAAATTGGATATTTGATTTTCGGTGATGTAGGTCATGGGAATTGCCTCAACCCACTTTGTGAAATACTCTGTGGTGGTGGTGATGAACCTATGGCCGTTGGATGAGGTGGGTGTGATTTTGCCGATGAGATTGAGCCCCCATTGTGAAAAGGGCCATGGTGTAACAATAGGATGGAGTTCCTGAGCTGGGATAAGGTCTCCATGTTGCTGGAATTGTAGACACTTTCTCACAAAGTCGTGTGCCTCTCTTTCCATTGTTGGCTAGTAGTACCCGGTTCTCAGCAATTTCTTAGCCAAGGTCATACTGCTCAAGTTTGAACCACGAATATCATTGTGAACCTCAATTAAAGTAGTTAGGGCTTCCTCAGGATTTAAGGAATGCAATAGGGTTCCTTCAATACTCCTACGGTAGAGGGTTTCTCCTAGGATGAAAAAACGGGTGTAATTTTTGACAAAGGCTCATTTGAGATTTGGGGTTATGTTAGCTGGGAGGAATCCTAGTTTCGGGTAGGTATAGATGTCATGATACCAAGGATCATTGGGACCAATGATTCCGCATGCATATTTAGACTCTAGTACCTCAAATGTGGGTATGAGAAGCTTCTCTACAAAGAATTCATGCTTTAGGACATTGCAAGGGATATCTAGTAAGGATCCAATTGTTTCCATGGTGTCAGTTGCTCTATTATTAGCCCTTGGTATCTGCTCAAAGGTGATATCAATGAATGATTCTTTGAGGCTCTCCACTAACTTCTTGTATGGTGTCAGCATTTCATCCTTATTTTGGTACTCGTCGTTGACTTGGCTGATAATAAGTTGTGAATCTCCATAGACTTTTAGTGCCATGATCTATCACTGTGCCACAATTTTGAGACCTATGGTTAAAGCCTCATATTCTGCAATGTTGTTAGTGTAGGGGAATGCCAACTTGTAGGATCTAGGTATACAATCCCCTATGGGGTGATGAAGAAAACACCAACTCCTGATCCATGTTGTGTGTATGAGCTGTCGAAGTAGAGTTTCCAATGATTGGTTATGCTGAGATTAAAGATGGACTCGTCTAGAAATTCTGGTATGAGTGGATTTTTTGAATAGATTGGGGCCTCTGCTAGTTGGTCTATAATGACTTTCCCTTTGATTGCTTTTTGCTCCACATATTCAATGTCATGTTCTAATAGTATCAAGACCCACTTAGTCATCCTTCCTGTGAGCATTGCTTTTGACAGTAGATATTTTAGGGGATCAATCTTGGTGATCAACTTGATCTGATGAGCCAACATGTAGTGTCTGAACTTTTGAGCTGTAAACACAACAGCTAGGCAAGCCTTTTCTATTGGTGTGTAGTTGAGCTCATGGCCTACTATTTCTTTTCTGATGTAATAGATGGCCCTCTCCATTCCATTTTCATCGTGCTGAGGTAAAAGAGCACCAAGGACTGTTGTTTTTGAGATGTATCAAATCAGTGATTTTTTGAAGATGGGTGGCATTAATACTGGTGGCATGAGTAGATATTATTTGATTTTATCAAATGTCTAATTACACTTGTCGTCCCACTTATATGCTACTTATGCAATCTGTTTGTCCGCTAGTTGTGCTATAAATCTTCGGATGGATTGGAGCCTTCCCTATAGGCGTCTGAGTTGTTTTAATGTTCTTGGTGCCTCCATGTTGAGGATTTCTTTGACCTTAGCAAGGTCCACTTTTGTTCCCCTCATTGACACTATGTATCCCAGAAGTTTACCTGATTGTACCCCAAAGACACATTTTTTGGGGTTGAGCCTAAACTTGTATTTTTCTAGTCTATCAAAAATGGCACTTAGGATTGCTATGTGATTTTGTATTTTCTTTGATTTGGCCAGTATATCGTCCACGTAATCTTTGACAATTTTGTGTATCATTTCATGGAAGATTAGTGTCATGGCCCTCTGATATGTAGCCCCTGCATTTTTTATCCCAAATGGCATCATGTTCTAGCAGTAGGTGCCCCATGGACATGTAAATGTGGTCTTATGTTGGTCCTCTTTTGTGATTATTATCTGGTTATACCCGGAGAAGCCATCCATCAATGATAGAATCTCATCTTCGACTATCATGTCCACTATCATGTTAATGTTAGGTAGTGGAAAATCATCCTTGGGACATGCTTTGTTGAGGTCTCTGAAGTTAATGTAGATACAAATGCCCCCATTTGGTTTTGAAACTGGTACAAGATTGGATACCCATTCTGGATAGTCAATTGGGCATATGAAGCCAACATCCAGGAGTTTTTGCAATTCCACCTTGACTAGCAAGGTTATCTAAGGGTGCATTTTCCTTAATTTTTGTCTAACTGGCTTTGTTCCTGGGTAAACAACCAAGTGATGAACTATGACATCTGGATCTAGACCTGGAATGTGAGCATAGGTCCATGCAAAGTTCACCTTTCTTTCCTTTAGAAATGCTTCCAATAGTTCTTATTCTTCTGTCAGAAGCGACTCAGCATAGAAAGTGATTTGTGGTGTTTCCTCAGTTCCCAAGTTGACAGGATTGCACTATTCTGTTAAGGTTGTTGATTTCTCTTGATGAAGTGCAGTAGGGGGAGATTGAATCCTTCATCTTTTGGCGCCTCAAAGAGGTTTTCACTGTTAGATGCGTCCTTTATTTTTACTATTCTGGGGTTAGAGAGTGCCACGGTGTGGTTTTCACTCAATAACTCTAAGCTTATTCTTGTTCTTTTTCTTTTGCAACTAAAGGACTAAATCGTCTCCCCATAATATGCTTGTGTATCCAGAGTGATGTCGAATCCAGATTTGTGATCTCCGCATGGCACTATATCTCTTAGTCCCATGAATTTTGAGAGTGCCTCATCATTTTTGAATGAGTGTAGAATCTGAGGTCCTTGTTGGTCATATTCGATGAGTTGAGGGTATACTAAGTTGATTTTGTGGGTTTATTGGTTTGACTCAGTGGGTGAGGCACTAATCATAAGTAAGGAGGAGTCTTCAAAAAGTGTGGGAAGGCCTGTTATGGTATTGTCGTCATCATTACTGGAGCATACATCACTTACATCAAAAGTGAAATTATCTAGGGGGAGGCCTATGTATAGGGTAGTTGAAGAGTGGTTGTTGATAATTGAAGAGGGGACCTGACTTCTCTACTAGGAGTACCTCTGCCACGTACGGTTATACTCGAAGGGGTACATCCAAGGCCAAGGTTTCTCATTCTTCTTTCTACAACAATGGGCTCCAATCGTCCATCCGTATTCCTTCCAATGCTTTCATTTCTGTTGTAGCCCATACTGAGCATCATTTGTAATCCTCTATTAGTTTCATCCATGGGTAGCATGGGGGTGGGTCTTTCATCTTGGTATAACATGTTTGAGGTGTCCCCCTCATCCATATTTTTCTGATTGAGATCTCCCCAATAGTGGAATCTAGAAGGGTCTACCCTAATAGTGCAGACAGGTGTTTCAGGTGGCTGAGGTTTCCCATGCGACCTAAGAGATTGTGGTAACTCTCCTACAACAAACACATTCTTCTTCATTATGTAGTCTCTGCACCCATTGTCCTAGACCATGAGTTTGATGTCAGATATGTTGGGGATGGAGGGTGTCTTCGTCGTAGAAGTGGAGGTGAGGTTAGATGGGTCTATGTATGAAGTGGATGGACCTTCATCATTTTTTGGCAACTGGGGGTTTTTATAAAACTTGGCTTCCAAGTTTTTGCAATAGGCAAATGGTTCCGCATCACCATGTATTATGACCTCCTCAATCAGGTACAGGAATTTGATGTATTGCTGAAATTTTGAGGAAACCGCCTTCATTCTGTGCATCCATGGGCATCCTAAGAGGATGTTGTATGGTAGGTCGAGGTCAAGGACCTGACATGTGGTTTCCATGGTGGCTAGTCGCACTTGGATTGGGATTTTAATAGTGCCTTGAGACACTATTTCTTGATCATCATATGCCCTTATGGTGATGCCTTTATTCTTGTTAATGGAATCCTCGGAGAGTCCCAAGTTCTTTATGATTTTGAGTGAACAGATGTTGAGGCATGTGCCTCCATCCACCAGGACCCTTTTGACTTTATTTTTGTGAACTAGCACTTGAAGGTGAAGTGCCCAATTGTGAGATGGTTGGGAAAGGAAATATTGATCGGAGAAGGTGGGGAGATTTGGGGTAATGATGTTACCAACCATAGCCTAAAATTGGTCTGTATCAAGGGTGGTAGAGATGGTGGACGCAACTAATACTTCATCAAGGATTTTCCTATGGGTGACGGAGATTTTTAATAATTCCATGATGGAGATTTGGGCAAGGGTTCTTTTTAGCTGGTTTACGACACAATAATCATAGGGAATGGATTTTGTATTTAAAATGGGGGTCTTAGATGGCTATGATGCCCTTGCAATAGTAGCCTTTTCACTATGTGTGGTGACTCCACAATCAGCATCAAATCCTCTGACACTAATGATAGTGACCATTTCGTCTACGCATGTGACAATCTCTTCATATACAAGCTTAGCACTAGCATACTTTTGCTTCCCTTTGTTGTTCCCTTGGTTATTTCCTTGATTACTATTTCCATGATTATGATTGGGCATTAGATTCATGTATATCTTCAGATCTTGATTACCGGTCGGTTGTTCAACATTGATGATCTTGTCCTTAATGAGGCCTTGGATGATGTTCTTCAACTTCATACAATTGGAATTTGTTTGTCCCTTGAGTTTATGATAATCAAATAGGAGATTTTTGTTGTACAAAGGTGGCTTCATGTGGGGTTCACTATAATTGTCATGGGTGGGGACCTTGATGATGTTCTCATTGACCAAATTTTTCATGATGGACTCGATTAACTCCCCAAGGGCTATGAATTTCCATTTGGGAGGAAACTTGTTTCGTGGAGGTGGTCCTCCTTGATTATTGAGATTGTTGATCTGGTTTTGGGGTGGTTGTTGGTTTACCATATTTGTTTGTGTTATTCTGGTTGTTGTTCTATGGTTGGCAATGATACACTTGATTATTCTGCTTGGGAGCACTGATGACCACCTTGGCATCCACTATGCCATCTTTTGTGACATTTTGATTCTTTGCCCATGTGCGAGATTTGTCATTGTAACTGGTGGATGGGTGACTATCCTAATGTTCAGAATAAGTGGGCATGCCCACTTGTGTAACAAGAGCTCACTCAATATTGAGTGCCTTGGGGATCAATTGATCATACATAGTGATGCATTACATCTTTAGATAGAATGCTAAGGTTTTGTCATTATTGGCGATGATGGTACAATCTTGTTGCTCTTCTAGCATGGATCACTTGCTTTTATTGGCCTTGGCTCGCCATCATTGGAGAAAGGTAGTGAATGATTCCCCCTTACTCTGTTTGAGCACCGAGAGTTCTTCCAAACTAACATCCATAAAAATATTGAATGCGTAATTTTGGAGGAAAGCATCTTTGATCTCTTGAAAGGTTTGATTCCCATAGGTAGATGAGAAAGCCATTCCATAGCGTCACTAGCCAAGCTTCGAGGGAATAACCACATTAGATACATGTCATTGTAGGTGACTTCCATGCAATGCACTTGGAACTCCCTGATGTGATCTTCAGGTTTTCCCATCCCGCGATATTTATCAAATTTGGGGATTTTGAATCCCTTAAGGAGTGGTACCATTTCCAAGCTTCTGTCAAACGGATAAGGGCATAGGTTGCTCGGTGTCCTGAGTGTCTTTCCTGATTGAAAATCTTGCACTTGTTGGGAGAGAAGTTTGATTTGTGCCATCACATCACCTTGTGGGTCAAGAGGTGGAGTGAATACGTTCTAGGGTGTGGGATTGACAGATGGGATGTTGATGTGGTTTTGTTGCAAGCTTTGCTGAGCAAGTGATGCATGTGCTTGTTATTGAGCCAACAACGCTTGTTGTTGGACATGTTGTTGCTGCACCAACAAAGCTTGTTTTTGGTCGTATTTTTGTTGTAATTGATAGTCTTTCAAGGCCTGTTGATACACTTATTGATGTGCTTGCAATTGTGCTTGGTACTGTGCTTGTGCTTGCACTTGTTGAGCTTGGAATTGGGCTCGTGCTTGAGTGTGCGCTTGTTGGATTGCCTGCGCAATCTGAGCGACATGTACGACCTACAAAGCTTGTGCAGATTAAGTGGCTTGAGAGGCTTGAGCTTCCTGCATAGCTTGTTCATCTTGTTGTTGTTGTAACAGGGATTAGGCTTGTGCAACCTATTGTGCCTGTTGCGCTGCTAATTGTGCTTGTGCTTGCTGAGCGGCTAGTTGTGCGACCTACTAATTTTGAAGTGCTTTTTTCTTTGAAGCTTGTCGAGCATCTTGCAATGTCATGGTGAATGAGTTGGTTGTGTTGTGCCTTTGTGGTAATGGCGGTGGGCTGGGAAGAATGTCGAACATTGTGATGAGTGGAACAATCATGTTAATGATCAAAGTTCGAGTTATGGATGGTTTGATTGAGGTGCCTGGTCCCTTCGACACCATGCTTTGAGGAATGACAAACGTATGAATTATTGTGGTCACTTGGATGGTGGCCATCTATTGTTGTGGTACAGATAACATGGCTGGCGGATTTGATAAAGTGTTCTGATTTGAATAGTTGATGGTGGGAAGAGGAGGAAGATCCAACCTGAGTGATGATGTAGATGTGAGTGGTAAGGGTGGAAATTGTGGAAAGATAGGTGGTGCAATCCCTGAAAGTGATGATCAGGGATACAAGATTCCCCCTATTCCAAACAAGTCACCTTCTCCTTGTGAGATTGGGAGAGAATTTTGCATGTTGAGAGGATAATCTGGTGTTGCATGAAATGAGGATGAATTGGTATGATCATGAAACATGAGCGATACGTAAGGGTGCAATTGATTTACTGGGATATATTCTTTCAATGTGGACCCCACATTCAATCCTCGGTTGTTCACAAGGTGCTATTTTTGAAGTTTGTGAAACATGGCACTTCCCTTGTTAACAACCGGCAGGGTTGAAGTGATAGATGATATGATCTAGGGGATGTCTTGAGTGAAATTTTGAAGTGTGAGTGTGGATGTAGGTGAAGGTATGATGTCGAGAGACCTCTCCACAATAGTGCTTATGTCAAATTCAGAAGGGAGTTTAGCCCCTTCTTTTGCTAACTCAAGCATGTATTGGGATGGGTACAATTTCAGCATGACATTGACAATTCGGTTTTAGGATTTCACACCATTTCTAGAATTTTTGATTGTGTCATCCCATTGTTAGTGATGTTCTCTATATGATATTCCTCTTGAGAAATTTGAGGCATTTGAGGAGGATTGATTGGGAGTTCAATTGTTATCGTCAGAATGAATGTTGTTTTGGTTTGGCTTAGATCACTTGAAATGGATGTTTCTTTGTTTTGCTCCATATTCTTCTTGTGTTGAGAGCAAGTTTGAACCATAAAATGAAGATCAATTTTCAAGAATGTAAGAGATGAACCTCTAATCCTTTAGATCGGTCTAAACCTTAGGCTCAAAGAAGCAAAGAACTTGGATAATCAAAGGATCAAAGTGATAATGAGGATGAGATCAATGGAAGATGAGTGATATGGATGAATGGAACTCTTAAAGAACCTTTAAAGGAAATGCTAAAATCTTAGGGCTTGATTTTCTTGATCATGATTGGATTGATAGTTTGACTAGGTGTGTTAAGTCAAACAAGAGTGATAATGTAATTGTAAAATTTAGGAAGTTGTGTTATCCTAGAGTAGAATCATACAAGAGGGTAGTTTGACTAGATGTGTTAAGTCAAACGTGGTGATGATTTGATAATTTGGCTAAGTGTGTTAAGACAAACAAGATGAACTTGTAAACCCTAGGAATTTGTGTTATCCTAGAGCAAACTCATGCAGAAGATGATGGTTTGACTAGGTGTGTTAAGTCAAACAAAGTGATTTGATTTTGCCTAGAACTTTAGCATAAAATATGTTTACAAAGTTTTGAAGAGTTATTGATGAGGTGATTTTTGACTAATTTAATGGTTGAGATATGGATGAGAGTGATTGAATTTTACCCTAGACTTGACCTAGATAACACTTCTTCTTACAAGACCTTGGTTTTGAGGAATATGCTTGACTTCCTATGTGAGAAAAGAAAACCTTTCAAAAAGCTCAAGATTCTGTTGATAATAAAACTCATACAAGTCAGGGTTGTTTCTTGAAGCTTTCTTGTAAATTTTGTAAACCAATCTTTCTCTAACTTCAAAAATCATCTCAAGACACTCCTCACAAAATTTTAGACTAAGCTTCTTGAACTCTGGTTTTTGGATTTTGATCTTGTGGGAAATCATTTCAGAGAACATATGTGTGGGATCAATTGTCTTTATCTTTTCTTAATGAATTCCTTTTACCACAAATAGTTCTTCAATTAAATTTTCAAACTAAATGTCTATTTCTTGATTCCTTTTCATTCCACAAGGTCCATTATGTGAAAATAAGGGTTTCAAGAGCACAGTTCCCTTACTTGAATTTAGTGAAAACAAATGATGATTAGACCTAAGTACTTAGAAACCTCTAAGGATAGAATCCCTATGGTAAGCAAGAGCACTCAGATTTGTCAAGAGTATTTGTTTCCTCCATTGGGTTTGAAATTTTGAAGTTATCTTTCAATGTTTGTTTTCCAACGTTTTAGATCCAAGCAAAGTGTTTTGATTCCAATAACATGCACAACCCTAGGCTGAAAAGACAATATTTTTTGGGTTCCCACTTGGATAAATCCAGCTTCCCATATTTAGTGCAAATGATTAGATGCTTGACCACATAGGCTCCCCCTTACGATGCACTCACTTCTCGGGTCAGCCAAGCATCAATACCCATGAATCTCCCATGGCATACTTTTCATCTCTACAACCAAACCGCATGTATAATGTGGGGCGGCTTCAAAGCATATGACCTTTTGCACCACCAAATAGATAGGATTTTGGCCTTTGCTAAACAAGGGGTTTTAGTTTGGACTTTCTATTCATGGAGATTGACCCATGTGGTGAGAGACCATTTCTACCCTTCTCGTTGGAGCCAACCGCGTGATACTCATTTTTGTTCTAGTACCCGCTTTTATATCCCGGCTGGAAATACACTTGGATTTAGTGTGTTACTGGTAGGGTCATTCCCTTGGGTGAGTACTTTTTCCCACAAGGCAGGCCCTCTAAGATAAACAAAAATTAGCAAACATATGCGTAGTTTGATCAACCTTCGTTTATAAACAAAGGGAGAACACACGCAATAAGTTTACTCACACTCACAAGATGTAAATGTTCAATTTTAGATCCCAAATCAAAGTGTGAAGGCAATATTTTAAACAAAGTAATATTACCAAAAGACTTTTGATTCTCAAGATCGTCATGAAGCGCGAGAGAAGTGCATACACCTTTTAAATGATATTAATTTGTGAAAAATATTGCAAAGCATGTAAAACACTTGTTCATTTTAGACCTCAAAAGAAGTGATTTCAATTCGGTTTAAAGCACCAAAATGAGATGTGAAGTTTTCCTTGTCCAATTGTTAAAACCCAAAAAAAATCTAGTGAGTTTCTAAGTTTAATTTTAACCAAGTTTGAAAAGATCAAGTCAAATGGTTAATTTTAAACCCAAACAGAAAAGTGAGTTGGTTCAAAACAAAAAACTAAAGCATGAATTGGAGCCCTAAGCATTAAAAAAATCTTTATGAATTTCAAGTTTTAAATTCTTGATTTTATCTTTGACTCCAATCTTGCTTCGCCTTTCCTTGATTCCAATTCTTGATTCCAATGTCAACCTTGAATTTTTTCCTATAAAAAAACAAATTTTATGTATGTATTGCAAAAGTATAAAATTATACACAAGACATGTCAACTATTTTGAGAAAAGAAGACCTTTAAATAAAACAAAATTGACAAAGCACATTCAAGTTCTTTATGATGAAACTAACTCAATAATAAGTATCAACAAAGTTTCAACTTACACCCCCCCACCCAACCCCCCAAACTTTCATATCCATGGCATATATCGACGACCCATATTAAAAGCTTTAATGTGTGATACCATGAGGAGATATAATTAAAAACATATAAGATGATTTTCAAAAGCTTCTTTCGAGTAATAGAAATCAAGCCAATGATAGCAATGGAGCCAAAAGTCCCTTTTTAATGTTAGAAGTCCAATAAATAGTAAGCATGAGAAAAGCACCCCTATCAATGTAGAAACAACACTAATGAAATACAAATGGCCATGATGATAAAAAGGATTTTCCTCTTTGCGCAACCAAACTTTAATAATAGTAAAAGCAAGACTAGTGGTGCGTACCTCATTTAGAAGGCATGGAAAGTGGACCATACCCCTTAGCCACATTGATTACTTACATGACTAGCATAAATTTTCACTTTTTCACACAACACAATGACCAATACTCGCATAACAACACTAGGTACATTGGAGTCCCCCATAATGGCTAAAAAATACAAGAAAGGAGAGCCCACGCATTAGGAAAACTAGCTTTAAATTCAGGCATACAGCCAGCCTTTGACGGAGATTGATTATGACAACCAATCTAGACTATCGTATTGTTGTATTCCCCATCAACACTTGAGAATAAAATGTACAAAGGTGGTGTTTAAGATTTGATCACTGAAGTCATCCTAATTAAGACTCTCGTACTTATATTAACTTAATTGCACCCAGATAAATTGTTGCTACAGATTTTAAAAAAATAAAAATAAAAAAATCAATGCTATGCAACCACTGTTCATACACTTATTACACAAGTCATATAAGAATTTTTTTAATTATGCCAGTTGACTCTACCCTACCAATCTATACTAGGCTCTTGCACAATTTCCCAGATCAAATGAATGTCTTAGCGTGGACTTTTGACTTAGCATTTGTGACCTTCAAATTCATCTACAGAGTGAGCTCAACCAAATGGTGAAGCATGTGGTATTTAAAATCACTAAATCTACCTTGTCAACAACATAGTTAATAAAGCACGCAGACAAGATTAAAATCACTAACTTACTTATTTCTTATATATTAGCTCATAGATGCTCTTCAAATTTAGGATAGCTTCAAAAAATTAATAAGAAATTAAGCATGGGCTAGTGACAAACACTTATTGCCTTTATCATGCTAAGCAACTGCACATAGCAGACAAACCATTACGGCAAGCGGCGTGTGATGGCAAGAACAATCAATTCTCAAAACCTACTCATATTTTCAGATGCATCTATTTACTACGGTTGTTGTAACACCACTACCAATGCATGTATTACACCTAAGAACTTTAGCAACCTCCATATATGGACTTGTAGGATGCTATGCTTTTCTTTTCACTTTAATTTCAACCCAACGATGAATGCTAGCAAGATATTGCAGAGACAGCTAGTGTGACATTGAAGGATGAAAACTATGAACCTGCTGATATTCCTCGGAAGTTAAGGCCTAGTGAAATAGATCCTAATCCAGAATCTAAACCTGTAAGGCCTCTTTTGAGAAAGAATTCACAAACTAATTAGATAGTCATAAATTTTCTTCAATTGATACGATGAATGAGTTTTCTTTTTTTTTTATGCATTAGAGTAACAGGCACGCTAGAGGAGAAAGGAACACAAAAAACTGCACACCTCCATTGGAAGATATCTTTGTGGGTTGTGTGCCTCCATCCCTACATTGCTAGAGGCCAACACATATACTTCTCAAGCAATTATACACCTGTGCATCTAGTTCTCCTTTTAGATTTTGTTGCGAGTCAGAGATCATAAGGAGATTAGACCTAGTCTAAACTAGGGTCACCGTCATTCATTGGAATGGTACATATCAATCTCGAGAAGTCATTCATTCTTATCCAAGTTCTGGGTTAGTTCTGAGAACATATATTTGCAAATATTGAACTCTTAAAAGAAAAAAAAGTAGACTTGATTCTTTTCCTCCGAAGGTAAAGTATGAGATGCTTACCCTTTCAACTTTTATTGGACAAGGCCTTCCATGTAACTGATATATTTTCTAGTGAAATATAAGATGAATTTATTCCAAAAGGAAAAGTTGATAGAGGAACCACAAACAAATTCTGAGACAAATAAACTGTATCTCAGCAAAGGAAAACATAGGTAGGGGATGGTCTTCAAATTCAAAGAAATCTACTTCAAACATACTGACCTCCAGTACTATAAGAAATAGTACAAAGAATAAAGATATAGAAAGGCATGTGTTTGTCCAGCGTGATCAGAAGGTTGCAGAGCTTATATTGAACTCTTAACAGAAAAAATAAAAAAGATGCAAACTTGATTCTTTGCCTCTGAGGGTAAAGTCTAAGATGCTTACCCTTTCAACTTTTATTGGACAAGGCCTTCCATGTAATTGATATCTTTTCTAGTGGAATATAAGATGAATTTGTTCCAAAAGGAAAAGTTGATAGAGGAACCATGAACGCATTCAGAGAGAAATAAATTGTATCTCAGCAAAGGCAAACATAGGTAGGGGATAGTCTTCAAATTCAAAGAAATCTACTTCAAACATATTGACCTCCAGAACTGTAAGAAATAGTACAAAGAATAAAGCTATAGTGAGGCCTATTTAGATTATGATTTGCTCTCTTTAGATTACTTGTTTTTAGGATACATGAATATTAAGTATTTATCAAACAAGAATCAAGACTTGTACTCTATGGACAATTTCTCAGATGTTATAATATAAAGAAATGAAATATTTCTCAGACGTTATACCTACACTCTCATAAGAATGTGGAAACATAGATATGACACGAATCATTCGACTGAATTTTATCAAATAAATATCTTCTCATGAAATACAATGATGTGCAAAAGGTATTTAACTATAAATAACAACAGAGAAGCTACTGTCAATAGGACAATTAAACACATCTACACAAATGAAATTTTCTGCAACAAAGATACAAGTAAATTGTAAAACAAAACCAATTTCAGAAGGGCCCTCCTTCTAGCACCATTTTGTGGACATCAAAATCTGCAAATTGGTTAGCACAACTCTAATATCCTCATAGAATAATACAACATTCTTTAAAATAAATGATAAAACTAATCCAAGCATGTAAAGAAGACATGAAGTATACCTATTCTATGATGGATAGGTGTTATCCTTTGCGTGGAAGATAGTTCTTTCCCAATCCTTGCCAAGCTAAATGATGAAATGGACAAAATTAGTTCTCAAATGAAGAGAATAACTTTGCATGAGAGTGTGTTGTGTGTTTGAAGGAGAGAAGCCTTGAATTTATAGTTGAGTTTGAAGAGAGGGGAGGCCAAATTGAAGAATTTGGGACTAATCCCCAACAAATAGGAGAGAGCCACTTGTCACAATGTGATTGGCCAATGTGCACATTTTGAATTTGAAAATGGCAATAAATGCATGTAGTTGAAGGATTTATGGGGAATTTTGCCTGGCTGAAAAAGTCAAACAAGGGGAGTTAATGAGGGCATATTCCTTGGGAATATGCCTTGTGAGGAAAATAGGGGTTTTAATAAATTAAATTAAATGTTTTATTGTGCAAATGGATGGGACATAGGTTAGTCTTAGCATTAATTAGAGATTTTACTAATTAAGCTAGTGATTAGGTGGTGTGACATTTGATTTGCATTTTTGTATTTGTTTTAAATCAAATGAGAGGAAAATGAATATTAGAATTTAAATTAAATACATGTGATTTAATTAAATGAAGAGACTTTAGGAGGTAATTAAATAATTTGATTTATTTAATTAAAGCGATAAGCTTAGTGAATGAATTAAATTGGTTTATTTAATTAATAGACAAAATAATGTTGAATGAAGCATGATTATATGCATGAGTAAATTATGCATGTCTACAGTTACATTCAAATATTATGTGTTAATAGGGTTAGATGTGGGGTGTGAGAAGTGTATCTAAGTGTTGGAAACTAATTAAATAAATTATCTATTAAATGTAAACTATTGAAGTGCAGAAGTGTTTGAAAACATATAAAAATATGCAAGCATTAAATTAAAGAACCTATGAAAGCTTATGAAACAAGATAAAAAACTGTAGAAATGGAAGTATGCACTTAGAAAATGGCAGGTGTTGTCCAGTGAAGACTATAGATGTCCCGAAAATTTTGTAAAATCTGATTTTTATGTATGATGGGACACTTGTGCCAAGTTGGGCGACCTAGTCCTTTTTCGAGGTTATTTCGAGAAACTGATCTGAGCCTTGTTTCAGCCAAATGAGTATTCAGATCCATAGAAATTCTAAAAAAGAAGCATAATGGGACTAGGTCGCCACAACTTGTGGGAGTGTCCCTTTTTCCTTTTCTAAAAATCTAAAGGTGGAAACGATAGTTCTTGGTCTGCACTTTCTGTTCCTCCAAGTGTTCAGACCAAAAACCTTGATTTTTGATCTATATGTGTCTTTTATTGAATTTTTCTCCCCAGCCAACAAAAAGATGTCTTCAACAAGCATTCAATCCATTCTTGGATGATCTCTGAGCTTCCTAGAGACCTGAATATGCAAACACACATAAAGGGAGAGAAGGAAACATTATATGTTAGGGCATAGGGGGCTTGCCTTGGTCAAGCCCCTTTTAAATAATTAAATCAAATGAAGAAACAAGATAACGTAGCATGAAATATGAGAAAAATGAGATAATATATTTCCATGGTGATAGATCTTGAGTTGCAACAACAATCATGGAGAAATATTCAACCCTTTAAATGCTTCAAAAATGTGTCTTGGTGACTTAGAATGTAGAAACCCTAGCTTTCTTGAGAAGAGTGGTGAATGGGAGATTAAATAATGAGTGTGTCATAATGAATTAGGGTTTTGAGGCTTATTTATAGGCAATCCACCTAAAACACCTATTATTTGATCCTCAAGGTTGTCATGAAGGAGAAATTAACTAAAACCTTAACTTTTCCTGCTCAAAACCTCATAAATAGCTCCAATGGGACTAGGTCGCCAACTTGGGTGATCTAGTCCACCTGGATAGGACTAATTCGCCCAGATGGGAAACTTGGTCCCATAAGGGCCCTTTTGCCATCTGGATTGTTCGAGAGTGAAGGCAACATGTTTATATGATGATTTTATCAGACATTGATCAAATTAAGCCTTGGGATGCACAATAAGGGGGTCATAGGGGCCTATAAATGATGATGAAAAGGGGTTATTTAGGTCCAAAATCCATAGGCAAGGGTCCAAATGAGTGAAAAGTGTCAAAGGCTACACTTTTTGGCGACACATTTAGCCCCCACTTTAGTGAGAGGATGAACTTGCTTCAAGCTCACGCTAAAGTAGTCTAATGGAGATGGTGAAGAATGACAAGGATGAAGAGGAATGAAGAAGGCAGTCAAGCCCCCAGGGTTCAAGATCTAGGCCAAAAATGCATCCATGCAAGAAGACACATTCAAGGGTGAATTATTTGCAGCAAACCAAGATGGATGATCATGCGACAACAAGAACTATAGGAAATAAGAACGGGGTGGAAAATATACGCTCACTCTGGGGCCAAAAAAAATCAAGTTGTCCACGAGGTGAGTTGTCCCAAAGAAGTGGTTTAGTGGGAAATTCATGCTAGTGTGTTGGCTTCCCACCGTATAATGAGAAAGTCATGTCAGTGTTTCACTTCCCATTATACTAACTATACCAAAGTTACCTCACTTGATAAATTTGATAAGGCACTACAATGTAATGCTTTTGTAAATGATTATTAATTTGAATGTTATGTAAAGATTTTGTTGAAGGGGATTTTTCTTTGTTCGTGTAAGGTCATCTTCTTAGGGAGAATTGTGCCTAATATCTCCAAGAGAAGACAAGTCAAGGTGTCAGATCGCTATCCATGGGATGCCTCATTTGCATCAAGCCACTTTAGTTGATCATACACTCTTGGAAGACATCAAACCCAATGACACCACCAAGAAGAGGACACAAACCACAAGAAAAATAAAAATCACAACATGAAAAGATGGCGTCTATGTATGCCCCCCCTTTAAAGTGGTTGATACACCATCACTGTGAGAAATTGCTTTAAAGTATCCAAGGATAGAGGAAAGAACACATGAGAGCCAACTTGGAAAGCCCTATGAAAATTCATATGTTTCTGAGTGTTGGCAACACAAGTGTAGACAACTGAGAGGGGGGTGGATTAGTTGTCACAAAATTTCAAACTTATTTAACCTTATTAACATTAATTCTCAAATCTGATTATTAATAGTGAAAACATGAATCAACAACATATCAGAAACACACATAATCAACTATGTAGAGATGACTTCTCAAATGAAGACTCACTGTCTTACATACAATATTTATATTAAAACCATCTAAAGAATTTGAACTGAGAAAGTAGCATCTGCAAATTCCTGAGTACAGTTTCGGTTAAGTACATGAACACTTCTTCACTCTCTTTCACTCTTCTTCACAATATGATCTGCTTTCAAATGATCTGAACCTTTTCACACATAGCACACATAGAATTTTCACCTCATGCTTCTCAAATGAGAAAACAATTGCTTACATATATCCGCAACTAGAAATTGCATTGCTTCATGTTAGCTTCAACAAAATAATAGAATGAATGCAAACTATGGCCCAAAACAATAAATATTATCAATGCGCATCAACCAAAGCTAGCCACAACATAGTAGAGACCTAAAACAATGTCCTCAAACATGAAACACCTTCAATTAATCTTCCTCAAAGATCCACAACATGCTACAAGAACTCTATTGGCCATGAACATGAAAAACATGAACACGCAAGAGAAAATATCGGATCACAAGCACAATGATCAATGCGGGCGTGTAACACACATAGAACATGATCAAGAAAAATCCATAAACACTTTAGGAACATACACAACACTTCAAATTTCCATAAAAGCATTATCTTCTTCTATGAACACCATTTTCAGTAACAAAATAACTGTCAGAACACATAACTTTATAACTTGCTCAAATATTCATGTGCAGCTCTGAAACTTAGAGAGTAGGAAATTCATGTTGGAATCAAGGGAACACTGAGAGGGGGGGTGAATCAGTGTTCAACAAATCTTAACTTCATTAATATGATATTATAACCATTTCAACATTCAACCAAAAGAATGATGCAAACACATAAAGAAATTATCCACAACACCATAACACAAGGATTTTTTCCTGGAAACCCTAATAGGGGAAAAACCATGGTGGAGGTTAATCCATAATTTGAGTACTCAAATGATTTTTGTACAAAATACAATGCACTTGCATTCAAGCACATTGCCTAGAGCTTACTGCTCAAAGGGAAGGCTATGTGCCTTACAAAAATTTAGAGTAAAACCATCTAAAGGTTGAACTAAAATAGTAGCATCTACTTATGCTAGGTTTTAGTTCCCGAGAAGCTCATAATTAGATTTTGTATGCTTTGTGTGACTCTGCACTTTGCTCTGCTATGCTATGCTTTGCTCTACACTTTTCTACTCTTCACATCACACATAGATAAATTCACACTATTACTCTATTGAATTTTGCACCACACGCTAGTATACTTCACATTCCACACATTCACGATATAAAATGATAAAACCGATCTCATATATATCAAATAGATCCTTAATTTAATCATATATGTCGGCTTCATAAAATATTAAGTTCTTTTCAATTGTCGGTTGGATCTTTAATTGAATCTTTATGAAAACCCACCATAGTTGTCCTAAACATAGTAGGGACCCAAATAAACATGTTTCAAGCACAAAAAAAAATAATTATTTTCTCATTATATATCTGCAATCACTATATTGACAAGTTGGCCTTCTAGCACATATAACCAACAAATTAGTGTACCGAATCTCCTAGATCGTTCACTAGTTAATGTGCATCGAGATACTTTATGCATAAGGTATTAAAAACATCAAACAACCTTTCTCTGAGATCCACAACACAAAAAAATAGTCTGGTGACTGTATTCAGATCGACATTTGTGCCTTTAACCGAATGCCCTGTTCCTTACTCTATTCTACTGGTGTAAACCACAATGAAACTATGGAC
Source organism: Sequoiadendron giganteum (assembly GCA_007115665.2). NCBI lineage: Eukaryota > Viridiplantae > Streptophyta > Pinopsida > Cupressales > Cupressaceae > Sequoiadendron > Sequoiadendron giganteum. Next base: position 671,664,925 of record CM021104.1, read on the forward strand.
CGGATGAATGACTTAGGTTTCCATCAATTACAACACTAGAATTCGTATGCCAACAATCTCCGAGTGATCCCACAAAGATGGTTTAAAATTTTTGAGAGGAACTGATTTTTGTTGAAATCACATATTTTTAGAAAATATAATGATTTAAGCCTTTAAATTTTTTATTTTAAGGATTCCAATTGAAGAGGATTTGATCAAACCACCTTAGATCAAACCCCCTTGGATAGAACCTCGCTAGTTTTAAACCATGCCTATAAATGAGTCTCCTTTACACCTATCAAAATGCTAATAAAAAATCACTTTTGATTTACCTTTTGGGGGATCAAATTAATTAATTTAAAATTTATTTGAAATGATTATGGTATTCCTCGAAATGAGCTATCCCACAAATATAATTTTAATATTTTTTGGTTTTATTATATATGTGTTCTTTTAGTTTTATTAAACATAGATTTTTCACCGAAAATCAAGCTCTCTATTTTGCACATGTGGAAAATAGAAAATTATCAAAATAATTTTTAAAAAAATATGTTCGTGCTGGGTATTGATGTTCTTGATCCATTAAAAAAAATAAAAAATGAATTTCGATACATACATAAAAAGTTATGTTGTATACAGTTTGCCTATGTCTGAATTGCAATTGGTTTGACTTTGAAACTCAATTAAGGAAAAAATATTCAATAAAAAACTATGAGACTAAATGAAAGTGCTAGATATTGTAGTAAAAAATATAAATTCGAAAAAAATAGAATTTTATCCTTCATACAAAAAAATTTATGTTGTATACGGTGAGCGTCACTTTTTAAAAATGTTGTTTTCTGAAAAAAATCAGTTTTTGTGGGAGATGGAAAAAGAATTGCAATCTTATTCAAAAAATTTTGAAAAAAATATTTTAAAAATCTACAGACAAAATTTGATGAGACTTTAGTTTGAATCATCTTCAAATTCCTCACAGTTTAACCGCTATAGGTGCCCGAATGTGAAGATTTAGTTAAAAATAATAATTTCAGTGTCCAATTTGGCAAAAAATTGTAAACCACTATTGTGGGATCACCCCTCCCCCTTTGGAATTGATGGCAATGATTAGTGAAAAATGACTAAGTGTCAGAATCATTATGAGTACACTGCCAAACTTTACTGCTCTCTCTCCCCTACGCTTCAAAAATCTCAAAACATAGATCCCCCTAAGATTGATGAGACATTTTTCACTGCACTCTCTCCCCCTTTGACATCAATGACAAAGCATAGAAACCATATGCTAAAAATGACATTTAACATGTGTTCAAAATCTCAAAACTTCAAAACTGATTCAAACACTTTTGAAGAAGAGTTAGAAAATTATTATCTTATGATTTTCCTTCATTCCCAGAAGGAACTTCTTCCAAGCATCTATTGTGATCCCAATTATTATGATCATGATGTTTTTCTTGGATGTCCTGTTGACAAATTTAGTGAGAGATTCTGGAATTGTAATCACTTCCTCTAGATTCTCACCTTTTCTTAGTATTTCAACCACTTGTTCCAGTATGCATTCGGTTCGATCCTTCACTTTCCAAAAAGTGTCCACAAGTGTGTTCTTGGTGAATTAAACTTTGGTGTCTTCAAACTGTAGCTCTCGAATCCTTTTCTTGATTGTACTATTCTGATCCTAAAACATATCAAGTATTTTTCCAAACCCATTCAACTTTGTTTCAATCTGCTCCAATTTCTCTTTGTATCTTCTAACTGCATGAGGCCAACAAATGTAATAGTTGTAGATGTTATTAGCTTAACTTATAAATTGTCTCAGCTCATTCATTTTCTTCTTCAATTTGGTGAGTGATAGCCTGAACTGCCCCTTCAAATGAGAGATAACTTTGCCTTCTTCTTTGTCTTGAAATTCAGAGTTTATTGTTTATTTACCACATTCAATCATTATTTTTGGTAGAATGTTCTAAAACTTTCTAATTTGATCTTGCACTGCTCAACATGAGCATTTAGTAAACTCAGAATCATATCCTGATCATATGATGGTCTGACATACCATAACTTAGAATTTTTTTTTATTCCATCTTCTTCTTGAATCAGTTGTTGTAGCTTCTCCTTTGGTAGGTCATATTCTTCTTCACTTTCCTTTTCTAGTTCTAATTCAACTAGTTCTTGTTTTTTTCCCTATGGATACTCAATTTCTTCGTCAGATTCTTCATCCAGTATATCAAAATTTTCCTATTCCTTTCCTTTTCCTTCAATTTTGGGAATCTTGCATTCCGTGGGGCTGTATTCAACAGTTCATTTTTCTCTTTTATGCTTTTTCTCCATGCCACCGAAAGAGGAACCAACTCCAGTTGTTCTTACCAGAAGATAAATACTATCCGAGTCACACTTTCCAAGAAAATTATTAAATAAATTAAATTCAAATTCTTGATCCCAATTAGCCAAGCTCTTATAATATGAGTATATTTGTTTGCATATTGGTTAATTTTCTTTCCACACCACATTGTTGATCTTTGGAAAACAATACATTACTAAACATATAATCAAAGTACCGAACCTGAAAGGGTAGCCTATGTCTTTTGTTATGTGCACATTCTCCATCAATTGATCCTTCAGTAGTCCACATGTCAAAGTCCTAGTCTTCCATTATCATCTTGTGAGAAATATAAACTGCATTAGCCGATGTTGCTCCTTCTCTATTTTTGAAAAATACTTTGTATGATATTTTATGTACAATGTACTTTGTAACAGGATTCTTGATCATCGATATTATCAGTTCCCTCTAATCTCCAATTATTTCGGTTAGGATTTCAAATTTTTTTTTTCCAGATGGATTTCTTCCTCGGTATATCTTTGACTTTGCATAATCTAGTCAAATTTTTGATTGCCTCCTTCGAAATGATGTAGGGTTTGTCTTGAATCAAGGTATCATTAATGCAATCTATTCAAAATTAATTTAACGAATTCCACATTCTCAAAATGGGGAAACCCATTCCAAATATCCGAATTCTTGTATTTGGCTTCATTCAACCTCTTCAATTCATCGAGCAACAACAAATTTATCATGGACCTAATATTTCCACTATTGTATTTGTCCAAATTGATCGACCTATTTATTTTTTCCATTTTCCTTTCGCACTTACTTTTAACAACCGCACACCAAATTATATGAAAATTCTAAAAAAATTGAAATACCTGATAAATTTTGAGTTTCGTCGGCGAATGAACTTCTCTTCTTCAAAATTCTGCTACCGAGTGCTCTCCTTTTCTTTTTTGATGCAAAGTGACAAATGATGGTTCCAAATTTTCTTTTATAGTTTTCACACTTCTAATAAATGTGTTTTCCCTAAGTTTTTCTGGATACTCTTTTTTTTCAGACAATGAGAAACTTTTTTTGTGGACCTATGAATTCTTTAATTTTCTTGTGAACGTTCTCCAAAACCTTTACATATCATTCATACACCTTTTTTATCATCCTTCACATTTTGGTACCATCTACGGACATGGGAGGAAATATTTTCTTGAAAAACTCCCCCTAGGCCAGTGGCTTGAAAAGAATTACCGGAATCAAGTTTTGGTGCAAAACCATTTCCAACATCAAACTCATTCTTCCTTACCCATGTCTTCTTCATCTGATCTTTGATTTCATCCATAGTCACTTTTCCTTTTCCTTTGTCATATAGCTATATATTTCTTCCTCTGTATACCAGACATCTTCTATCCACATTTTTGTTTCTACAAAATCTTGCAGTGCGACCATATTTATTGTAATTGTAGCACATTGTATTTCCTTGTCCAAACAAATAATTCCATTGATTTATTCTTGATCTGCATTGATTTTCATGATGCCCAAATTTTCCACATGTATAACATTCAATATTCCTTTTATTTACAAAGTAGTTTGAAATATTTTGCATTCAATTGATTTATGACCAAAATTTTTGCAATTGAAACACTGACTAGAAAATGATGAATCTCTTGATTCCATATTACTTCTACACTAAGTAGCCATATGGATGAATTTATTTTGAGAAAAATAGTATCCATTAAATTTTTGAACATTAGTTTGTCTTACCGGATACCTTCCACCTTTGTTCACTTGGTTTCCTTGTTTGAAATTATTTTGTTCAGATCTGGAACTTTCTCCTTTTCCATATCCAAGACCGCTCTTATCATTTCCACTCTTTTGTCCTTGAGTTGACTCATCAAACTTCACTAAACTGATCTTAAAATTCTCCTTGTATTCATTTTTAGTGGTAAGCTCATTCTTGAGAATAACAATATATTTATCAAGTTCTTCTTCATTGTTTTTGGATAGTTGTAGTTCACTTTCCAACTAAGTGAATTCTTCATTTACTCTTTTTTGTTCATTAGATTTCTCTTTGAAGGACTGAGCAAGATTCTCCTAATTCTTCTTCCTTTGTTCAATCTCTTTAGTTAGCTTCATCACCATAGATTCCATTTCATGTTTTAGGGTAGCATTGTCTCTATCAAGATTTTTACATTCTTCAGTTATTTCTTTGAAGGTTTGATTCAAGTGAGCATCATCCATATTTTCATTTTCTTTTTTTTTGTATCTGATCACAAAGATCCTTTCTCTTCTCCCTGGATTTAACAATCTGATCCTTCAATGTCTGAATGAATCTCTCAATATCTTTAAGATTCACTCTCAATTCCCTGACTTCTTCTTTAGACTGATCAAGATCATCAAGTGCCATCGAAAGCTATTGTTGAAGACAATCAGAGTCCATTACATTCCAAGATCCAACTCAAGTTGCTAAAATTCTTCAGAGGAACTGGAATTTGATACCAATTGTTGGACTCAAGGGAACACTGAGAGGGGGGTGAATCAGTGTTCAACAAATATTAACTTCACTAATCTGATATTAAAACCATTTCAACATTCAAGAAAAATAAAGATGCAAACACATAAATAAATTATCCACAACACCATAACACAAGGATTTTTGTGTGGAAACCCTGTTAGGGGAAAAACCACGGTGGAGGTTAATCCACAATTTGAGTACTCAAATAAAAGTTACAAAAGAAAATGCACTTGCATTTAGGCACACTGCCTACAACTCACTGCTCAAAGGGAAGGCTCACTACCTTACAAAAGTTCAGATTAAAACCATCTGGAGGTTGAACTGAAATAGTAGCATCTACTTATGCCAAGTTACAGTTTTGGTGAAGCTCATAGATTATATTATTTCCATTCTTTGTCTGACTTTGGACTTTTCTCTACTCTACTCTTCACTTTTCTACACTTCACATCACGCATAGATAAATTCACACTATTACTCTGCTGAATTTTGCACCGCATGCTATTATACTTTGCATTCCACACATTCACTATATCAAAATGATAAAAACGGATCTCATATATATATCTACTATGAAGGATTTGAACATTCATATGTCAGATTCATAAAATATTAAGATCTTTTCAATTTTTGGCTAGATGCTTAATTAAATATTTATGCACACCCACCATAGTCATCCTCAACATAGTAGGAACCCAAATTAACATGTTTCAAAAAAAAAAAACATTTAATTATTTTCTCCTTATACATCCACAATTACTATATTGACAAGTCGGCCTTCTAGCACAAATAACCAACAAATTAGTGTACCAGATCTCCTAGATTGTTCACCAGTTAATGTGCATCAAGATACTTCATGCATAAGGTATTAAAAACATCAAAAAACATTTCTTTGAGATCCATAACTCAAAATAATAGTTTGGTGATGGTATTCAGATTGACATTTATGCCTTTAATCGGATGCTCTGTTCTTTACTCTATTTTTCCAGTGTAAACCAAAATGAGATAGTGGACTGGATGAATGAATTAGGTTTAAATAAATGACAACACTAGAAGCCATATTCCAACAATTCATACAAAGGAAATAAAACCCTTTAATATGCAACTTCTCACCATCAACATACTGAACTTCCCAACACACTGATCTTCATTGTTTCATAGACAACCTGTAACATATATTATTTCAGTTTTCTCAATATCCTCGACATCTACAGTCTTAAAGATATTAATAATAATAGTGTTGACATCAATGATAACCACATATTAGTAATACACCCACAATATCCAACAATCTCCCCCTTCTACATTGATGGAAACAGATGATGTGAAAAATACACCATCAATACAACTAACTCTTCTTCCAACAATCTCCCCTTTACACATTTCTCTTCTCATACTATTCTTCTCCCACTTAGTTTTTCACATTAATCTTCCCCCCCTTTGACATCAATGTAAAAGGTATAAAATCTCTGAACCACATATCTGAATCATCTGACTACTCCCCTTGAGTAGTAGCCACCCCAACATCAATCTGGATCAAAATATGACTATGAATGAATAGACTGATGCAAAGAATATGCATCTTAGTTATGATTAGGAGGGGTAATCACCCCTAAATTCTCTTTGAGATACTCAAAATTATCCTTATGAAAAGGATTAGTAAAGATTTATGCAATATGTTCCTTAGTAGGCACATACTCTAGTCTGACTTCTTTATCACTAACTTTATCTCTCAAAAAGTGGTACTTGATAGATATATGTTTGGTCTTTGAATGCAACACTAGATTCTTACAAATGTTTATAGCACTTGAATTATCACAGAATATGGCAATAGGTTCATCATACACAACTCTGATATGTTTCAGCATCTACTTCACCCATAATACTTGAGTACAATTGTTTGCAACAACAATGTATTCTGCCTGCAGTAGACAATGAGATGACATTCTATTTTTTAATTAACCATGAAATCAACTTTCTCCCCAAGAAAAAAGTGCCACCACTAGTACTTTTCCTATCATTTACATCTCCTATCCAATCAACATTAGTAAAGGCACTTAAAGTAAGATCATCATATTTTGGATAGCATAGGCCAAAATCAACTGTTCCTTTCAAGTATTTAAAAATCTCTTCATAGCAGTCACATGAGATTCCTTAGGATCGACTTGAAATCTAGCAACAATGCATACAAAATTCATGATTTCTAGTCTATTTTGAGTCAAATAAAGCAATCCACCAATCATTGATCTATATCTAGTTTGATTTTACTTTGGACAATCATCATTCTATGTCAACTTGCATCCAATCACCATAGGTGTACCAACTGGCTTTGAATCTTCCATACCAAATTTCTTTAGCAATTCCTTCACATACTTGGACTGAGATATAAAGATTCATTTATCTATCTGAGAAATTTTTAGTCCCAAAAAGAATTTCAGTTCTCCAATCATTGACATCTCAAACTCATTTGACATCTCATTATCAAATTTCATGCACAAATCATCATCTCCTCCAAAAATGATATCATCAACAAAGACTTCCACAAATAAATCTTTATCATGTCATCAATCTTGAAATACAGATTACTATCAGTAATACCTTTGTTAAATCCAAGCTTTAGCAAGTATTTATCTATTCTTGCATACCAAGCTCTAGGGGCTTGTTTGAGTCCATACAATGCTTTGTTCAACCAAAAAACCATGTCTTCCTGATCACTCAATTGAAATTGACTAGGTTGCTCAATATATACCTCTTCTTCCAACTCACCATTTAGAAATGCTGATTTGACATCCATCTGATACACTTTGTAGTTTTTGTAAGTAGCATAAGCAAGAAACAATCTCATAGCTTCTATTCTAGCAATAGGAGAATTTTTTTCTTCAAATTCAATCTATTCCATCTGAGAGTATCCTTTGCACACCAATATTTCTTTGTTGCTGATAACTTCACCTTTTTCATTCTGCTTATTTGTAAAAACCCATTTAGTTCCAATCACATTTTTTTATTTAGGTCTAGGAACAAGATTCCATGTATTATTCTTCTCAATTTGTTGTAGTTCTTTTTTTATTACTTCAATCCAATGTTCATCTTTGCATGCTTCATTGACAATACTTAGCTTGGTCTTTGAAATTAAACAATATTCTTCTCCAATTCTTCTTCTAGTCTAGACACCTTTGTTCTTATCTCCTATAGTATAATTTTTTGAATGATTTAATCTCACATTCCTTGGAGTCTTAGGCTATTCTTGAATTTCAGGCTCTTGTGATCTCTCTTATGTGCTTTAACTAGTCTCTCCTTCTTCTTGATATTCTTGATTCACTGAAATAATCTGAACTTGATTTGGAGTCTAACTCTTGTTTGTATTGTCATTATGATCATTAGAATTATACCCACATGTTCTTGAGGGTCTAGCAATGTCTTCATCAACCTTAACATTTTCACTTTCAACCATTTTCTTTAATCTCTTGTTGTAGCATCGGTAGGCCTTACTCTTAGTAGAATAATGAAGAAATATTCCTTCATCACTTCTAGCATCAAACTTTCCTATATCTTCATCTCTCCTAATATAGCATTTACCCCCAAAGATTTTGAAATATTTAACAATAGGCTTATGATCAAACCATAGCTCAAAAGGAGTCATACCAGTATTACCTTTGATTTGTACCTAGTTAAGGATATAAAATATAGTACTTACAACTTCTCCCCAATAGACATGAGGGACATTTTCTTCTAGCATCATGGTTCTATCAACATCTAGAGTTGTCCTATTCTTCCTTTCCACAACTCCATTTTGTTAAGGGTTCCATGGTGCAAATAACTATCTCTTTATCCCATGTTCTTCACAAAAAGAATTAAACTCACCAAAAGTGAATTCACCACCTCTATTTGATCTTAGACACTTAATATTTAGACATTTCTTTGTCTCAACCATAGCTTTAAAGATCTTGAACTTTTCTAGAGCTTCAAATTTTTCCCTTAAGAAAGTAACCCACATCATCCTAGAGTAATCATCAACAAGAAACATGAAATACCTATAACCTTGCAGACTTCTGATTCTAGCAGGGCCACACAAGTCAGTATGCACAAGCTCCAACAATTCATTTGATCAATGTTGTTTGTTGTGAAATGAATTTATAGTTTGTTTACCCAACTGGCATTCGTTGCATATGAAATTAGTAGGCTTCACCAAATTAGGAAGATCTCTCATAGCCTGTGAGACACTTATCTTGATAATAAATTGTCGAAGTTTACATGACACATTCTTCTATGCCACAACCAGCTCTCATCAACTTGAGCAATCAGACAACTTTGACTACCAACATACAAATGAAAGATGTTACCTTTGTTTTTGTACTAGAAGAAATCACATTTCCATAACTTCCTAGTATGCTACACTTTCCATCTTTGAATTGAATATTATATCCCTTAACAACCATCTTTCCAACACTCAAAATATTATGCTTCAAACCTTCAACACAAAGAACATCATCAGTATTATGCTTACCATCAAAATAAATACATCCTCTGCCATGGATTATACCACTAATATTATCACCAAATCTTACAACACTGCCATCATACTTTTCTAGGCTTAGAAACTTGCTTTTATCACCTGTCATGTGACATGAACATCCACTATCAATTACCCATTCATATTTTTCTTCAACTTCAGCAGGTAGGGATTTCTCCACTTTTGTACAACTAGTAGATTTAGTAGACACTAGATTATTTTCCTTGATAAAAAAAAATACAAACTCATCTTCACTTGCATTCCCTTTGTCAAATTCATCATCTGTCACACCTTCATCAGTAGCATAATAACATTTCTTTTGAAATTTAGGCTTGTAAGGTCTTGGCATAGGAACTCTTTCTAGACACCTTGAAGCAAAATGACCTATCTTATTGCAAGAAAAATATTTTATAGGCAACTTTCCTTTATACTTACCTTATCCTCTAGCTTCCCTTTTTACAATAAGTGCTTCAAGCTCATTTAGTTATATTTCTTCTTCTTCTTCAATCTTTCTCATTTCTTCCTCATACCTGAATATATTTCTAGAAGAAATTACACCCGAATCATATCTCTGCTTGTCTCTCCTAAAAGTAGTAGCTTTAAATGCAGATTTTGTCTTAGGAAGGGCATCACCGAATTCACTCATCGCAAAATTAGTCAATTTCCCAAACAACATATCTCTGGTTACATTTACAATAGTATGGAGTTCTTCAATGGCTGAAACTCTAATTTTGTATGCATCTGGCAAGGATCTAAGCACTTTAGCAACAATCTCCGATTCATCCATTAGTCCACCAGCACATCTGATACCACACACAAGTTCATTTACTCTTTGCATGTAAGTAGAAATATTTTCATCATTACCCATCTTAAACTGTTCAAATTTTCCTTTGCGACATTGTAGCTTAGCCATCTTCACATTAGCATCACCTTCATATAAAGTTTCCAACTTTTCCCAGATCTGATAAGAATTTTTCAGATCCATAACATTTGTCATCTCAGTATCGGTCAAAGCACTCAATAATGCCTCCTTATCTCTAATATTATATTCAACATCCTTAATCTTAGTAGTAGTAGAAGGGGCATTCTAAGGAATAACATACCTATGACTTGTAATGTTCTAGTAGGATTCACCAATGCATATCAAATGAAACTCCATTCTAGCCTTCCACAAAGTGTAGTTTGTTCCATCAAATATCAAACTATCTTTCTTGTATGTCACAATCTCGGATCACCTCAAGCTGTTTAACTTCTTCCAAGGGACCTGCTCTGATACCAATTGTTGGCAACACAAGGGCATATAACTGAGAGGTGGGGGTTGAATCAGTTGTCACATAAGTTCAAACTTATTTAACCTTATTAACCTTAATTCTTAGATCTAATTATTAATAGTGAAATAATGAATCAACAAAACATCATAAACACACATAACACCAAGATTTTTGTGTGGAAATCCTGTTAGGGGAAAAGCCATGGTGGAGGTTAATCCACAATTTATACCCTGTTAAAAGTATAAGAAAATATATGGGGAATGCACATGGATTCAAGCACACTGCCTAGATCTCACTGCTCAATGGAAGACTCACTATCTTACATAAAATATTTAGATTAAAACCATATGAATAATTTGAATAGAGAAAGTAGCATCTGCAAATTCCTGAGTACAGTTCTGGTTAAGCACATGAATACTTCTTCACTCTATTTCACTCTTCTTCAAAATCTTCTATGCTTTTGAACTACTTGAACCTTGTTCACACATAGTACACACACACTTCATACCTCATTCTTCTCAAATGAGAAAATAATTGCTTATATATATCCACAACAAGAAATTATATTGCTTCATATCATCTTCAACAAAATAATAGAATGAGTGCAAATTGTCGGTCCAAAACAATAAAGATTATCAATGTGCATCCACCAAGGTCAACCACAACATAGTAGAGACCGAAAAAAATTTATTCAAACATGAAACACCTTCAATTAATCTTCCTCAAAGATCCACAACACACTACAAGCACTTTGTCGACCATAAACATGAAAAACATGAACACACAAGAGAAAATCTCAGATCGTGAGCACAATGATCAATGCAAACATGTAACATAGATAAAACATGATCTAGAAACATCCACAAACACTTCAGGAATATACACAACACTTCAGAGTGCCAAAACCACATTATCTTCTTTTGTGAACACCATTTCCAGTAACATAATTACTGTCAAAACATAGAAATTTATAACTTTCTCAAATATTCATGCACACGTCTGAAACTTATGAAGTAGGAACTTCATACATAGGCAAGAAAACCCTTTAATACACAACTTCTCACCATCAACATAATGAACTTCCCAACACACTGATCTTCACCATTTCACAGACAACCTGTAACATATTTTATTTCAATTTTCTCAATATCCTCGACATATATAGTCTTAATGACATTAATGCTAATAGTGTTGACATCAATGACAACCACATATCAACTATACAACCAAAACATCCAAAAAAGGGAAAGTATGTCACATGTGAGTCAATCTTAAGACATATTGTCCACATCCCAAGCTTTCTCTTATATGTTCTTGAAAGGTTAATGACTAGTTGAAAGAGACAACGATAGGTGACATACGAGGAAGGCTACTTAACTGATTGCCCCCACTTAGTGCAGGGCAAAGGTGAGCTTGGAATGGAGGATGGTATGCTTCTCCTTGTGAGGGATGCACAACATGAAACAGTGAGTGTTCTAGGATCCTACAACCATCAAAAGGAAAGGAGCAAAAACTAATGTTACTTATGTGGATCTAAGGAAACAAAGTTTCGACAAATTTTTCCTTGATGGCATAAAATTTGTCATATATGTGAGTAATGTCTTTGTAACTTGGGTGAGGTGAAAAATTGTTCTTAGGTGGGTGAAGGATTAGAGGATGCTTAGGAGGTCCAATAGTAAATGGGGATGTAATGGACACTTGTGTATGCATAACCTTAGTGGGCTTGGGTTGATGTAGCTCTAAGAAAGGGAAATTGAGGACCATCTTTCTACTATTACCCAAGGAGGACGCATTAATATTGCTTGAAAGGAGTGAAATCATGTTGTTTTCTTGTGCCATGATACCTTCCCTAGTAGGATATTTTTTAGGAGAACTGCAAATCAAATGTTCAAGACATCCATTGTTTGGTTCTACACTATTGACTTCATCACAAGTAAGTGAATGGTCTATGGTTGAAGTGTCTTGTGCCATAGTATCTATCCTAGGAGGAGATATTTTTGGAAAGTGACAAAAAATAGGTTGATCACATGGCATGAGTAGAGTTGGGAAAGTAGCTTCATCGCTCATAGGATAGGCATTAAGAGAAGGATAACTAGGAATTAGATGGTTACCAATGATTGGACTTGTTTGTTCAAATAGACCCTTCCAAATGTGAGGAACATTATTAATGAGAGAAATAATGCTATAAATCTCAATCATTGGATTGTGTGATACAAACATAGCCATAATTATTAAATCATTATCACAAATAGGGGAGGTGTTGGGAGATGAGTGAATACTAGGTAAGGAAGTAACTATTATTTTATTTGTGTGTGTTATAAGATCTTCACAAGGGGGAGGAGGAGGAAGACAAGCAAGACCATCATGATCTTCAATGATTGTGTCTCCTTTCCCCAAGATACCTTCTTCACCAATGGGAGAGATATCAAGAGAAGAACAATTATGATTATCATGATTATCAATATTTGTATCCAATTACATGGCAAAGCTTTAGTGGATGAGTGAGGAGAGATGAATTCATCAAGTGCTTCATCTAACATGTCCAAGTCATCGCTACTAAAGGCCTTAAGAAGGGTGTGAGTGGGTGTGTGTGATGTTGTTATTGTTGTGTTGTGTTTTCTAAATAATCTGATTTAAATGATCTAGGAACTAATGCCGAAAAGGAAAATTGAAATTTTTTAATACTATCCATAAGTGCCATGAATTAAAATGTAATAGAAGCTATGAAACCTTAAAATGTAATGCAAATATATAGAATGCAATGCAAGTTTTAGATTTCAAACAATGTAATTTATTAATTGTACTCAAAATAAAATATTGTGATTGCAAAATGAAATTTAAGCAATTCATGTAATGAGGTAATTTATGCTAGATTTAATGAAATGCATGCTACAAAAGCTCAACCAACTAATACGAATAGATAATGGTAGAAAATAGAAGCCTAGAAATAATTTTTTTAGCTCTATAAAAGGATGTTTCAGGGGTCTAAAAGGACTAGGTCGCCGAGGGTGGTGACTTAGTCCTTTTGGTGATTTTTTTGAGAATTTTCAGAATTTTCGGATGGATTTGGGTGGTTTCTAGGTTATATGATGTAGACCTAAGATGAAAATGCAAAATTTAAGAAAATTTTGAATGATTTATGATGCAAAAATGTAACCTAGATGCACTTTAACTAATGTAAATTTTAAAACCCTAGAATGCAAATTAAACAATGCAAAATGCAATGCAATTGAAATATAGAATGATAAAGAACTCCAAATCAGAGAAAAGGGGATTCAAAATTTAGGTTCACCAAAATGTAACACAAATTTTGGCTCCTTAATGCTTTCTTACGCTTCTAGGGTTTTTCACTTAAAAGGAGAAAGATGGGCTAAAATTTCAATGTTACATTCAAAGATTATATGTTAATGGGGGTAGATGTGGGGTGTGAGAAGTGTATCTAAGTGCAGGAAACTAATTAAATAAACTATCTATTTAATGTAAACTATTGAAGTTTAGAAGTGTTTGAAAACACATAAAAATATGCAAGCATTGAATTAAACAACCTATGAAAGCTTATGAAACAAGATAGAAAACTATTAAAAATACAAGTATGCACTTGGAAAATGAAAGAGGCTAGAGTGAAGACTGTAGATGTCCCAAAAATTCTATAAAATCTAATTTTTATGTCTGATGGGACACTTGTACCAAGCTCGAAGACCTAGTCCTTTTTCGAGGTGATTTCAGGAAACTGATCTGAGGCCTGTTTCAGCCAAATGGGTATGTGATCTCTAAAAAATAAGCACAATGGGACTAGGTTGCCACAAATTGTGGGAGTGTCTCTTTTTCCTTTTATGAAAATCTAAAGCTTGAAACGAGAGTTATTGGTCTGCACTTTTTGTTCCTCCAAGTGTTTGGACCAGAAACCTTGATGTTTGATCTGTATGTGTCTTTTATTGAATGTTTTTCCTTATCCATTCTTGGACACAAGAAGGTGTGTTCAACAATATTTTAATCCATTCTTTGATTATCTCCATGCTTCGTAAAGACGTGAATCTAAAAACACACACAAATAGAGAGAAGGAAATATTGGATGTTAGGGCATGGGGGCTTGCCTTAGTCAAGCCCCTTTTAGATAACTAAATCAAGTGAAGAAACAAGATAATGTAGCATAAAATATGAGACAAATAACCTAATACCTTGCCATGATGATAGATCGTGAGTTGCAACAACAATGGAGAAATATTCAATCCTTTGAATGCTTAAAAAATGTGTCTTGGTGACTTAGAATGTAGAAATCCTAGCTTGCTTGAGAAGAGTGGTGAATGGGAGATTGAATAATGTGTGTCATAATAAATTAGGGTTTTGAGGCTTATTTATAGGAAATCCACCTAAAACACCCATTATTTGATCCTCAAGGCTAACATTGATGAAACAAAAAGGCTTGTAAAGGAGATTCTCAGCTTTCCACCAATATAAATTATGCTTTACATTGAATTTAATAAATAATTTTATTTATTTTTTATTTGAATTATGACTAAAGTCTTGATTGTTAGGCTGATTGAAAAAAATCTATAGCTTTCAAATGGTTTCACATTTTTTGAATCTGAAACATGCATCACATTCTATGCTTCACATACTATAGGATTAAAAAAAAAATTGAATTTCATGAATTTTTGACCAAGTTAAGGTGGCTAGACATATGACTTTTTATATTTTTTAAAATTTGTAATAAAAAAATCATGAAATTAATTATTTACTTGGAAACAAATTACAAAAAAATATGCATCACATCAAGACATGAGTCCTCTACTTATATCTAAAATATTATAAAAAAATATTATTATTTAATTGTGGTTAGGGTGGTTAGAACAAACACCTGCTTCTTATTGTTTCCTTGAAATTTAAGTACTAGTACATTGAAATTTCAAATTTTCACAAAATAGATTTTTTTATTTTTAAATTAAACCTAGTAGTTTAGAAAATGCATTCAATTTTACACAAATTCTATTATTACATATTTTTGAAATAATATAGATAACTTATTTAAATTTTTACATCAAGTAACTTCCTAAACCTGATTTTTCTGAATTTTATTGCCACTTAAGAACCTGTTTTTTCCATGATGATCCTACACATACCCATAGGGGGCTTATAGATCTCACGAACCATTTAAGGAAAGATCAAAACATGAATAGGGTCATTAGAGTTGTTAATGAAATCAGATATATGCTAGACAAGGAATGAATAGGCATAGAGTTCCTTTGTGGCCTTACCGACTTAATGGAAGCATATGTCCCTTCTTACAACCCTAGGTCAAGTATTACTTGAGGTCATGTCCTCAATGCTTATGAAATAAATATTGGCATCTCGATGCCTATGACATTGGTATGCATGGCTAAAACAAGCCATTTGGTCAACATCTCCACTCCTATTCCACCTCCTACTGTGAAAGTGAGCATAATACCTCTAGGATTCAATTTCCTTCCTCCTAGGGGCAATGATGGCTTTGGTGGTGAGATTTCCAACAAAATGTGGGTTGGTGGTTTTGGTATATCTGATTCTTTTGGTGGCCCTGACAATGGCTCTGATGGTGGCTCTAGTGGTGGTCTTGGTGGTGGTTTTGGTGGTTGCTCCATTGGTCCTGTTTCTTCATCTAAACCTATTTTAAATTTCCTGCTACAAAATATGGGTAAAATGTAGAACCAACTGGCGAGTCTGTCCCAAGCCTCTGCCTAGCCCATCTTTCAACCTTTCTTTTGACATAGTCATTTGTCAATGGTGATTCTAAACACTCCCATCCCTCAAGGGATGGAAATTCCTAAATTTGAGAAATTCAATGGTAAAGGAGACCCTCAAACACATGTGTTAGTATTCAACGTGATGTGTACAAAATTATTTCACCACTATGCCTTGGTGTCCAAATTATTTCCTCAATCTCTCAAGGACACGACACTAGAGTGGCACTGTTCCTTTCCTGAAAAGTCTATATTCTCATTCGATCATCTTGTTAATCTATATCTCTCACAGTTATAAGCTAGCATCAGGCTAAAGATGGTCTTTTTGAACCTCGTCTAATGTAAGAAAGGAGAGCATGAGAAGATTAATGAATTCATTGCTTGATATTAAGTGCTCTTTTCAACATTGATACAAAAGATGGACTAGTCAATGGTGCAGATGACATATTCAAATTGCATACAACTGATCAAGAAGACATTGTTTAGATAGAATTCAATGATTCCACTATTGGAAACTTTGTTGCAAAAGAATAAAAAGTATATACACAAATTGTATTATGCCTTCTTGGACAACCATGTAATGAGAATCATTAGAAAATTCAAGATAGCTACAAAAATAGTCACTCGAGAACAATTTCCTTTGCAACTTACATGCACGTGCACAAGGTCTAACAATGGATGCAATTTCTGTAGACCCATGTAAGGCTATCAACATGGCCTTGTGTACACTACCTTATCATGTGTAAGAAAAATTGAGCATTGTATGTCATGCATAGGCTGCAACAACAAATATTCAGAGTGTCAAAAAAGTAAATGGTGAAATGCAATGCCTTATGGCCTCGAAAAAATTGAAAGCAGAGCACAAACTTTGTTTATCTCTCCAAATAATTTTATCATATGCTCTTTGAATACATGTAGCTTTGCATTGTATGCAGAAGAAATAGCCCATGATGATGATATGCTTCAAGAAACTATCCTTTGCTTCCAAGAAACCAAACATAATTCGCTTGACCACATTGGCTTCCTTGAAAAAACATACAATTGGTATATTGCAATAGGTATTAATGGACTATTAAAATGCTATAGGAAAATAGTTCCAGTGCAAAACTTTCACATTTTTTCAAAAATATATCTAGAATCAATAACCATTGACCTATTGCATGTGCATATTACTTCTTGCATCATAAATTTGTACTTGACACCAAACACACATATTCATGATCTTTTTAATTTTATACAAACCGCCATTACCTCATTACCACATAATTCAAAATTGATTATTTCTAGAGACATTAACATTGACATGTTAGAATCCACAAGAGAAAAAACACTTCTTCTTGAATTTATGCAACAACACAAATTGTCACTAATTGCTAACAAGCCGACAACACATGCAAAAAGTTTGTTGGATCACTTTTGGATACATAACATAAAAAATGTTGTACTATCAAGTTAGAAATACTAGATACATATTGGTCAGACAACTTTGCAATATCCTTTTATCTCTAGTCTTGGGGACAAAGTATACAGTTTTGCAGGTGCAATTGTTTACTATCAACATTCTCTCTGCAATGTGCTATTATCATTATTTCTCACTACAGCAAGAAACCGGTTCATGTAATTTGTGTAAGTATAAAATAGTTTTTGGATCGATTTTTCTTCATACTATCTTTGCCTCTAATTAGAATACTTACTCTTTCATTGTTCTACCTATGCAGATCTCAACTTTGCCATTTTTCCTAGTTAGGACTACCAAGCATGCTATTCTAAACTTTTGACATGATTATGTTGTTGTAAGTCACTATATATCTATTCTAAAGTAGGTATGCTATCATGCACAATATTTTTAATCCTTTGCACATTATATGTTTCATCATTACAAAAAAATTACAAAGCTAAGTTTGTTATGGATTGCAGAACTAGCTTTAATGAGATCTAGATAATATTTAATTTATGGATATTAACTTTTTAAATTGATTCCACGGCTTTTGCTAAGTCCTATTCGATTTTTTGTTTATACCAATGATTTTAGTTGCTATGAGCTTCTTGTGTCACTGCTTCTAGTTTCTACTCATGCAAATTTTAAGTTTGGCTATTGTTCTAAGAGAACACTATCAATCATATTGCTGGAAATATCTCACATGACTATGCTATTCCAAATGATTACATAGCTATTTTGAAATAGGTATGCTATTATGCAAAAAATTAATAAAGCATTGCACACCATACATTTCTTCATTAGAAACAAATTGTAAAGTCAAAAAAATTATGCATCCACTATTGTATTTGACTCCAATTTCTGACGAACGTTTGTTGGAATATTGACAATATATTGTTGGAATACCGACGAACCATTGAAATAGTTTTCATCACTAATTTTTTGTTGCTTTCCCAACTAGCTTTAAAACATTGAAATCATAACTCAGCTTCATCAGTTGTCACCATGGAAAAGGGTCCTGGTGTTCGTCGGAATATCGACGGACATTTTGTCGATCTAGTGACGAAAAATAGCCAAAACACAAGTGGCATGCCTTTTCCAAAGCGTCGGATCAACAACAAAAGTTCTTCAAACTTGTGACAAAATAGGCAAGTCATTACGATGAAATTTTCGTCGGACGTATTGCAAATTTTTTGGACGCTTTTGGAGGTTCGTCGAAAGTTCAACAAAACAATGCAGTTTTAAAAAAAAAACTATTCATTCAAATGAATTACCTCCAGTGAATTTTGGGGCAATATCGCCACTAATAATAAATTACTATTTAATTTTAGGGATCCTTTAGCCTTGAACAGGGTTTTTATCTATTGCCATTGATTAGCTTTTTAATCAGATGGCTGTGAGTTGATTCCATGACCTAATACGCATGTTCCTTTTAAAAGGCTTGTTGAGGCACGAAATTTTTTTTGGGCCACACGATTATATTCGTGTGGCCAAAAATTTTTTTTGTGCCTCAACAAGCCTTTAAAAAGGCACATGCATATTAGGTCGCGAAATCAACTCACAACCATTACATTAAAAATATAATCAATGGAAATAGATAAAAGCCCTACTCAAGCCTAAAGGATGCTTAAAATTAAATAGTAATATCAAAATTGAACAAGTATTTCACAAATGTTTTTTTGATATTCATTGGACAAAGGAAAAACCAAATGTCCCACACAAGCCATGGGAATAGCTAAAGAAATGGATCATAAAGGATACTCTACACTACTGAAGATAAACGAGAGAGAAGAGAATATGTAAGAAATTACATAATTGTCATTTCCTGATGATTATCTTCGAGTTACCTTTAGAGTGGTGCACCCTTCCTTGCTTTCGTGCTCCAAATGAACCTGCAAGTGATTTCAAAAGTTTGTTAAAGATTAGACTATGGACCTCCCTACATGATCTATCAACAAAATTGTAGAATACTTCTTATGATGCATTGAAATTAATTGAGCACAGAAAATATGAGTGCAAGTGAATAGGGATTTTATCTATTGCCATTGATTAGATTTTTAATTAGATGGCTATGAGGTGATTTTGTGACCTAATACGCATGTGCCTTTTCAAAGGCTTATTGAGGCCCAAAATTTTTTTTGGGCCACACGATTAAATCTAATTGTGTGGCCCAAAATAAATTTCGTGCCTCAACAAGCCTTTGAAAAGGCACATGTGTATTAGGTCACGGAATGAACTTGCAGCCATTTGATTTAAAAGCTAATCGATGGTATTGACCTTGTTTTGACTCCTCCAAACTCTTCCACTATTGTATTTGAATCCAAATTCCAATAAATGTTCATCGATATTTTGACAAACTATTGTCGAAATATCGACAAAACACTTATATGAATTTCATCACTATTTTGACCAACTTTTATATGTCGAAAGTATGACCCACCATCATCGGTGATTGCCACGGAAAATGGAATTGGTGTTTTTTGGAAAATTGACACAAACTTCATCGCAATTTTGACGAACAATCACCAAATGTTCGTCGCACAATCACGAAACTTTCATCGCATGTATAGCAACTTCATCGGAGGTTTTGGTGGTTTGTCGGTTTAGGTGCATCGAAATTGCAATAAAAATATCGTTGCATGTATAGAAAATTTGTCAGAGGTGTTAATAAATGGTTTATATTTTGCAAAAAGGTGAATTATTGTGGTGGTCGATGATAAGGCGTTGAATCTCAACCGCTCCTTGCTATCCTATGATGACCCCACCATAGAGTATTGAATGATCATGATATCATGGGAAGGCGCCATCTGTCACATTCAGAAAGGCCGAAAGAAAATTATGAATATTTTAATGTATTAAGCCGACCTTAATATATTAAGTGGTGTGCTAATAAAGAGGATCTAAAATGCACATACTTAAAATCCATGGAGATGTTTTAATCTCAATAGAAAAGGTACTCGACATTTAAGGTCAAAATTTTCAACCGTTTGAATGAGGAAGTTCATTGAAGATCAATCACTTTGTTTCCCATTCTCATGGTCAAGGAAGTGATGAAATAGTAACACATGGTTCATCATGGGAATTACAGAGAGGTTGAAGACACTATTGCAAAAAATTAGAGGTATGAAAAAATAGTGAAGTAACATAAAGTTGTGAAAGAGAAGATTGAGACATTCATATGAAGGACAACCATGAAACAAATTTTTTAATCAAGACATAGTCATCCTTTTATAATTTGAAAGAAAGTCATGAATATAAGAGGATAGTTTGCAAGATAGTCATATACATTGTAAAGGACAATGAATAAGGTTTTAAATTATTACTCAAAGAGAAACTAGTAACCTAATCCAATATTTGAACTCGATTGCATAAAATTTTATTGAAAAGGAAAGTACTGTGAAACTAAATACAAAACAATCATCTTACAAATTTCCACAGCAAGCATAACCTATGAACTAGATTCTAATTTTGCTAAAAAAGAAAAAATCAAACTAGTGAATATTAAACTACACACTAGAGTCTAATTTTGTGGAAAATGAGCAATTTGGTGAGAAAAGTACCTGTAGTGTGTCTTGGATACTTAGCTAGAGTACTAAAAAATATGATTGCAAACCCAAAATTATTCTCACTCTCGAAATTCAATAGAAAAATACAGAATGTTATCCTGAATACTTAGCTCTAAGACATCCAATAAAACAATATGATCATGATTATGAACGGTTTTAATACCTAGTCCCACTCTTGATCTCCTTGTTTGAGAGCCTTCTCTTTAAGACCTAATGAATTCAATTTTATCCATTGCTACCAAAAGAGATATTAATGTGTAAAAAAGGAAGCCACATATAGACAAACTGGTTGTTGATTTCTTCTAAGAAATTTAGAGACTACAAAAATAAGATACCTGATGGGGATCATGTGGGCTTCCTAGAGAAAGCACTACAATATGGCCTCAAGTAGCAATGAAAAAATTTGGATTACCTTCATAGTAAATACTAACAACATGACATCGAGGCTCCTCTTCATTAAGTTTATGGTATGAAGAACCAGATCCATATCCTCCTTGAGATACATATCATATTGAATAGAAAAACACAGTGACACAAGCAATCTGAGTTATGAGATAAAGTCTCCAAACTCTCTATGGAAACATGACTTTTACCAGATAATGAAAATTTTAAATTTAAGTAATACCCAAGAAAAATAACTCCATACAATGCAGCTACACACGAAACATACAAATGGGACTGATCTTCCACTTCTGGCTCTCCTTCTTTTTCCATTTGAAGAGGACAACCTCTAACCCTTGATTTAGCTATGTAATTTTAGCATTAAAAAATAAAAATATTTTTAGCACAAGAAACAATCCTCACCCATCTAAACAAGCACCTATAATACAAGACCAAAAATATAAGTTTATCACAATCAATAAAAGATAAAATCCTTATAATCAATCACAGTAAATGGAAATTATTAATTGGATCAGTAAGAAGAATCAAAGAATTAGGGTTGGGCACTGTATAAACCACTACTATAACAACTATTGAAACATGCTCAGGTACTGGGTCCTCTCCCCTAGATTAAATTAAGGAAAACATTATTGTAAACACAATATGTATAGAAGAACATGAATGTAAAGGAAAATGGATATTACCAAAATATAAATGTAAATAAAATTAGTGTGAGCAGAAAATGAAAATTGGTCTTGAACAAATAAAATCATACCCAATTAACATTAAGTTATACTGACCTTGTACTCATTGCCATTTTCAATCTTGAAGGTTACTTTGATTCCTTCTGCAGAAACTCTCTGGCCTGAGGGAAGAGAAGGCGGGAAAACCAACTATATATTGATGAATTCCTGACAATAAAAAAGAAACAAGCAACCAGTCAACCCTATTAGAACAGAATAATCTTATGAATCTTTTTTTTTTTACTGGCTAATGGATAGTGGACCTAGTTCTCTTGAATTGAGCTACTACTAAGATGTGTTGACTGATGATTATAGACTACCGATACTCTGCTTCAATCTCTATAAGTTACTTTTTTCTTAAATATATTCAAGATAACTCTACAAAAAAATTCCCTCATCTCTTAAAAATTATGCAGATTATTTTGTTAATACTTCTCCATTTTGATATTTTCTTTCAAAAATTTATAGAAATATATGTAATGCCATAGTTGAAACTTGCATATTTTATTTTTACTAGTTCTATAATTATAGGATATGATTCCAACAATCGTGAAACGCATTGGCAATATGCTGGATGAATGAAGTAAACTATGCAATTGGTAGGTGTAAATCCGAATTCCTTAACCCTTTCCAACATCCTTCTTGCATGTTCTACAACATGTGCTTTGGAACATGGCATGAAAATCCATCTAAGTATAATGAAAATGAGATTTTTGTGGGATATTATATTACAGTAAGTTGAATGAATGTAAGTAAAGAAATTTTTGCATACCTGCAAATGGTACAAAATTTCATGGTTAAAAGGAAGCCTCCCATCAGCAACAAGATCCAAATATCCATGTATCTATCTCAATCGAGCCTCTAAACCCTTAAGAGCTATCAAATTTTCCACTAACCTGTTATGCACAAAAGTCAAATTTTAGAGTTATGTGACCACTAAAAAAAAAACAAATCTTCGAAACCAAATCCAAACACAACAAAACATTCATAGTGAAAAGTTATCACTTTATTTCATCTTTCAATATTGGTTTGATGCTTCAAATGATGCATTTCTTATATTGAAAAGTGCATTACCTTATTGAGATTCTCTTTGTTTTGAGAATAGTTTAATATTCTCTACTTAACAGAGCCAACCATGTTAAGGTGGAAGATAATTTGGCCCCTCCCCCCCCTCACATCACTCTCAATTTCTCATACCCGATCATATAACATTAATCATTCATTCATCCATTGATAACATATAACATTCATTCATTCATCCTGCATTAATAACATATAACATTCATTCATTAACATATTCACGTTCATTCATTCATCCATTAATAACATATAACATTCATTCATTCGTCCATTAATAACATATAACATTCATTCATTCATCCATTACTAACATATAAGATTTATTCATTCATCCATTAATAACATATAACATTCATTCATTAACATATAACATTAATTCATTACCATATAAGATTAATTCTTTCAATTTTTACATATCAAAATATGGTTGTCATAATATGATTACAATCACTTCTTTGTTTGTTTCTTTTTTATAGCTAAATTTTTTTGAAGTGGAGTATCATTTTCTAAATCATTTGTCCCCCCTTTAGTTGTTCTGATCTTTTCTCATGATCTTAATGTATGCCTAGTCGTGTACTCACAATGTGGATGCCACTGCAAGGGGGGTTATGCTGCAATAGAAAAGAAATTTTAAATTGACATGTTTTATTATTATTGTTACAAGTATTTCATTAATTAAAATAACATTAGAGTGGTGCTCTTTACCTGATGGGGCCACATCATGTTCCTGATCTTGTCTTAAAGCCTCATGCTCAACATGCTGAACACCCTCTAAATCCTGATCTAGAGTTGAAACACAAAAGGATACATTAATTAATACACTAGTTTCAATTAAATATGTTTAAAAGAGAATTAGAGTGGTCCTCTTTACCTGATGGGGCCACATCATGATCCTAACCTTGTCTAGCCTAATCATGTTCAACATGTTGATCATGCTCTACATGCTCTAAAGTTGAAACACAAAAGGTTACATTAATTAATACACCAAATGAAATTAAAGATGTTTAATTGTATTAATCCATATTGTGTTTTGTATAGCACATGAATACATCTAGTACCGGGATGCACACCATGAACTTTATCTGTAGGTTGTACTCCACCCTCACCAGGCTGTATTCCAATGTCATGTGTAGTATTATTATTGCTTGTCTGTTAAAACAAATAGGCACATAATTACTCAATGGTGGAAATTAATATTGAATAGATTGCACAAATATTCAATTTTAAATAAAGTTTATTGAGTTTATTTACCTGCATGTCAGATGCAGTGGAAGATTGTGTTTGCCTAGTCAAGACTCTTAGGCATTTAGTTAGGGCTCCATAGCCTTGCTGGAAGGCAATATTTAGGTCCTCTTCTGTGGGCACTCTATTGAATTCAGAGCCCTACATTTTTGCATAAGATCATGAATTTTGCTTCTATGGTGTGATAAAACCAAAATTGTTTGCAATTTATTATTTGGATACAATATTTCATTTATTGATACTTACAATTCATGTAGCTAATTTCATATAGCCAAAAGAGCCAAGTTTGTGTTGCCCATGTTTTTCTAGTCTTTCCTTTGTTTACTTTGATGTGTTAGGCAGCTGATGAAAATTTTGAAATACATTAGATTATGTTAAAAGAAAGAGTAATCAATATATAATTACATTGTTGATAGTATCACATACCTTCCTTGGCCCGATAGTGTCTTTCATTTTTTCTTTTCAGCCTTCTCCTTTCCATCTGACACCAGGTCCTTCCACTCCCTCTCCTAAATCATGGGGGGAGGCTCATACTTTCTGTTCTTCTCTAAATGTGACCTATATTGGTCCAGGCTCACATACTTTAGATAGGGACCAACTTTCTTATAGACCTTAGTTCGGTTGAATGTTTTATCACTGAACAACACAACTAAATGGTTAATGAGCTCATCTTTTAAATCTGTATTTTGGGCATTCCATTGTGTACGTATGGTGGGCCCAAAGAGATCCAATGTAATATCACTTAAATGTTTATAAAAATTATCATTTCCTGCAAAATGATCATGGGATCATTAGTCTAAAAAGAGTCAATAAGTAAATTTCAATTGGATAATATATAATAATAATTAAAAAATTTTAAAGTACATGAGACCTTCTCTATCTTTATGGGAACGAAATCCTTGCTCACACAAAATGTTACCGGAAATGTTCCCATACTAGTAATACGGGAATATCCAAGAAATGTTGCTAAAGCATCACCAGTACTAGTGGCCTCTGCATCCCCAGGTACATGTCCTAATGCATGTTCTGGCATGTGTTAATTGTAAGAGGGTGCACTACTAGATGCTTGCATGGTATGTGTAGCCAACATTTCAATTGACAATATAGGCACAAATGATGGAGTCAAATGATGTGATGTATGCACAAGAAGATGAGGATCAACACTTGTACCAACCCCTACTCCCTAGGAAGCACCTGTAGTACCTCGATCATGGACAAAAAAATCATGATTACACAAATAATCCATGTAAAAATAACACATTTTATTTCATGACATAAAAGAGTATAAAATATAAAACCATGAACGAACTTATGTTATAATTAAAGATCTCATCATAGCTTACTTGCAAGTTCTGTGCTCTCTCTATCAATTTTTAACACTTTCTCTTATCTCATCTATTTGAGGCACAATGAATATCAACTGAAGGATTTCTTCATTGCATTTTTTTGGGGTCTTCCTCATCATATCCATAGGGTTTGTGGAATATGCGATGTCATCATTGCAGTGACTCCACCTCCCTATGGATGCTCTCCTCTACTAGTGATTATGCCTTTCCCTGATCAACCGAGTGCGATAAGAATTTTAAAAAATTACCAAAATTAACCCAATAAACTTATGAAAAAAACATAAGAATAAAACATTTTTCTCCTATCTAATTTTTAAAATTACAATGAGGTAAACTTGTTGGGTAGAAGCGACTGAAGATGCATTGCGATCTAAGCTTTGGGGTCGAAGCCTTCCTCATACGATCAATGTCCCGCTATGAAAAAAATTAAATATAAAAAAAAATTACCGAAATGAAACCAATAGACACGAAAAATAACATAATAATAAAATAGTATATTGGAGTCATTAAAATGGTATATTTTAGACCTACTACATGTCTTGCTTTCCTCTTCTCTTCCAGAATTTCCCTTGATCGAGGAAGACATATCTAACAAATACCTATTTGGTGGTACCTGCACTCATAAGGATGTTGGATGAAGTTATTTCGTGGTGATGTGATCCCAAGGTGACATAATGATTAAACTATCATTTCATCGCTAGAATTTGACAGGTTATAAGGTAATCAAGTCTTGATAGATTGCAACTTATTGTTACTATTGCCCAAATGTGTCCATCACAAATCAAATCCAGTTAATGTTTTAACACCCAAAATTTGTAACAAGTGTTAAATGTGACTATGGTCCACCAGTTACACAACCAAGGCCTCAAATTTATTCTCTAATTATAATCAAAGGAATTTTTCTCTTCATTCAAGTAAATAAAATTTAAGGGAAACACCACGAAGTGGTTTATTGGACACCTACATGACTAAAAATAGCAGCAAATTTATATATAATTTCCATATGTCTAAGTGGTTAACGGGGAGGGAGTGTGTACTAGGCCTAGTTAAGTCATCATAAGTTTATGCTTTGGCAATAAAAAAAGTGTAAGTCATCTTAAATATTCCTATGTCTAATTGCTAGGAGACTTTTGGTATGTTTTAAGGTAGGATGAGTGGTTGCATCAATGTTATATTTCTCTATTACAAGGTTTCAACATCTTGAAATAGTGAACGTTAGTACTCATAGTCATTTTAAACAACAACATTTTGATTATGTATGATGGTAGGATTTGATAACTTAAAAGAATTGGCTACCCAACAAATTTAAAGTTAAAAGAAATTTTTCAATTTAAAGGGTTAGCACTTTCTTTCATCTTTGCATATTGGTTTGATGCTTCAAAGGATGCATTTCTTATCCCACTTATATCATATTGTATTCCCATCCCATTGCAACTTTTACAATTTTTGGAGGAGTTAATACCAAAATTTCATATGAAATACCACATTCTTGAAGCAATTTTTTGTGTTTTTACTATTTCTCTAAAGTTCTTTTGTGTTGTATGGATCCGTACAAGCTTGAAATGCTCTCAAATCATTGGTGTAGATAAATATATGTGTTACCTTTCATTTGTATTAGTTTTGAAGTGCTAAATTACCGTTTTGTGGGAGAAAACAATCAAATACAAGGACTACCCTGTTTTGCCTATGTAAGGGTTTGAGGGGCAAATAGAAATGATATCCACCAATCCACCTGCTATCCTGGAACTGTAACTCGGTGGATTGGTGTGAAACATGGTATGATAGAGGTTCATTGAATTTATAGGTCTGTTAAAGCAAGAAACTTGGAATTAAATTGATGCCCTAGGGCTGACAGGGGCAATTTTCTTATGAATTTGTGGTTGTTCAGTTAGGGTTTATAAATTTGATGGATATCTTGGTAGATTCATGGTGACACTATTTGATCGTCCAATCTTTGCTTCAAAATAAAAATGTCTCGAACAAATCTAAGAGCTATAATGGGATGGCATTAAAGGAACCTTCATATGAAGGACCTTTGAATTAAGGTCTCCATTTGAAGGTCCTTCATGCAAAGGTTCCTTTTATAAAGCATTTTGGAAATGAAATATTTAAAATAAAAAATACCTTCATTTGAAAGTCTCGACATGGCATCATTTTTGAATGAAGGTTCTTCATTCAAAGGTCATGACGACATCACCTTCAAATGAAGGTTCTTCATTCAATTGGTATTTTTTAATTTTTTAATTTTGGGATTATTTTTTTTCCTCATCCCACAAGTGGGACACACTATTGTGCAATCACTCATTAACAAAGAGATGAATGTGTGATAATAATTTAAGGTTAAAAATAAATCCATTTGAGCCTTTCATAAATGAAAGGACATTTGATGTAATCATATTCCTTGTCAAATTTTTAACTTAAGAGTAAGGGCATCATGAGTAGTTTGTTGGGCCCATTCAACAATCTTTGATGCAAGGATTGAATTGTCTAGAATGTATCTACTATCAAGAAATCCAATTTTTTTACCTGTATGACTATATCTCAAGCAATAGGTTTAATTGTGATGGAAATGATATTGACAAAGATTTTGTAATCTAAGTGTTGAGAAGCATAATTAGCCACCATCCTAGGAAATATTCTTCATTCTCACTTTTAGGTGTTAAAATTTAACAATACCTTGATTGATGAAAAAGCCCAAAGATCCTTTGTCCATGGTATCTAAGTGCACAAAGTAGTGGTCTTCTCTTATACGGTTGGACATGATTTAAAAAACTTAGCTAGGAATTATTCATTTAACCTAAGGTTTTCTCATAATGTCATCATTGGAAATGTATGATCAAATTCTTCTATTATGAAGAATTGGTCTATGTGCCTCTAGTAGGAGAGGATAAAATGACTAACTGAATCAGGTAGGAGAGAATCAAGTTTGAGTTCTTCAAATATTAAATTCCTCTATTCATAATTTTTAAGGGTTGTGTGCGAAGGAGGTTATCACTACTAAGAAGGGAGGAGACCTTTCGTTGTATATGTTTGTGGTGGAGATATTAAAGAACAATTCTATGCCTCTATTTCCATTTATTAGATCTAGCTTAGCTTAGCATATACTTGGGCTCCTTTTCCCCTATAAACTTCCATTTTTTTGAGTTTATGTTATGTAAGAGTAATTACATGCTATGTTGAAATATAAGAGGTGGAAGAGGACAAAAGGAAATAACCCCTTTTTAGTTGTACCTTCGAACTTTTTCTTATTGTTTTATGTGTTAAGCAGCTTCATGGACATATTATTTGAGGTAGGTCATACAACAAAGAATAAAATGTTCCAACAAACAACCAAGATGTGGGTATATTATGGGAGTTTTTCCAAGACCTGAGGCTGGTCCATAAAAATGTGAAAGACTAAGCTATTTTATTTTTTGTGTTTATCTTATACCATTCTATGAGAATGGGGGTGCCAATGTACAAGAATATCTTTGGAAAATAGGCATGAAAATTGTATGTTAAAGAGAATGGGAGTGCCAAACTTATAGTACTCATTGTCCCTTGGTCATCGATTTTCCCTGAGTGCCCTCAACCTCGTCCTCGACATTGGTATTGACCTTGTTTTCACTCCTCCATACTCTTCCTTGGTGTTGGTATTGACTTTGTTTTGACTCCTCAAAACTCTTCGTCGGTGCAGGTATTGACCTTGTGTTAACTCCAAACTCTTCCTTGGCACTGGTATTGACCTTGTTCTCACTCCTCCAAACTCTTCCTCGAAGTTGCTATTTACCTTTAAATTTTCCAATTTGACTAGCTACAACCTAGTTTCCTGAGGTTTTAGAGTATGTTAATTAAATTTAAAATTCTGGTGCCATTTAGCTAGGTTCTAATATTCTACAATATAGTTAAGTATATATTATCTATATTCTACATAATAAATAATATAATTATTCGAATTATTATAATTATATATTAACAAAATTATTAAATACATATAAAATTATTATAATTAATAATTAATAATAAGTATATTTTTATATAATACAAAATATAATGTATATTTAATATAATAGTGATATTAGATTAAATTATATATAATATAATTATATTTATTATTATATAATAGTATATATAAGCTTTTACCTGATATTTTAGAGGATTTTACCATTACACTAGAGATGATTTACCATTAAGTGGTAGTTGAAACTTGTTTTCCAATGACACAATAGTGGTTTCCAGGCATGAGATTTGTTTCAAGCTCAAATCTCATAATATATGTAGCCTATTAGCTAGTACAAAGAGAGATAGAAACTAAAAAGATAGATAATGACAGAAAGAGATGAAATTAGATAGATAGGGAGAGAGAGAGAGAGAGAGAGAGAGAGAGAGAGAGAGAGAGAGAGAGAGAGAGAGAGAGAGAGCATGAGAAAGATAAATATAACAGATACAAAGGAAAAGAGAGAGAGGGAAAATTCAATACCACCAACCTATTAATTCTTCATCAGGGGAACCCCCATCACAGTCCCGCCGATGGCCCGATGAAAATATCTCACAACCTAGTATCGGTGTAACAATACTCTATTAGGCTGACTCCTACGGTGCTCTCCCGATATACAGATAGAGTCAAGTTGTCAAGAAAAGTAACCATGAATTATAACCATGGGCATGAATTATCGAATTTGATCAATAATCACAAAAATATACCACTTTGATTTTACGAATATTGCAAATTGTAGAGATTTGTGTGACAAGATCCATATTACAGCCTAAATTCACATCGCATCCATAAACAAATTTAAAATTTCATAGTGATGTAGCCCTTCCCCCATTCCTAACAAAATTCAATACCATTGGCCTAATAATGCTTCATCGGTGGAACCCCCATCACAGTCCCATCGATGGCCCACTGAAAATAGCTCACAACCTAGAATCAATGTAACAATACTCTATCGGGCTGACTCCTAAGGTGCTCTCTCAATATACTAATAGAGTCAAGTTGTCAACAAAAGTAACCATGAATTATAACCATGGGCATGAATTATTGAATACATAAATTAAATCAAGGGAACTATGGTGCATAGGAGAAACATTATCTGGCATCCCACCGATAGAACGAAGGATAGGTTTCCATCGGTGGAGAGGGTTGCTATCGGTGAATGAAACATCTTAGGTCTACAAGTTGTAATTTTGACTAGCTAAATGAAAAGAAAAACAGAAAATTGTAACCAATATTTAAGTGGAAATAATTAAAAGTAACCACACTTTTTGCATGGTTGAACAAATTTTAAAACTCAGCCAAAGGTGATAAGAAAATTAAAATGCACCTATATGAAATATTTAGTCTAAGATCCAAATTTGGATGGCAAAGTTCGTAAGAAGTAGTGTCGAAAGTGGAAAATTAATCATGAAATCATGGCTAATAGAGCATACAAAGTATATTAGAAAAATCAAGAGAACTTAAATCTGCACATAAAAACACTCAAAATAATAATTATATCATACAACTCATTTGGGAATATATTACAATATGGATTTTACAAAGCCTTTCAAATATACCTTCCCATTTGAACTACTATCTTACAAGAATATAACTAATTATTTAATAACAAAAATAAACAAGTTAGTAAGGTGAATTTATTAATGTTAATCTTAATATTCCAACACCCTCCCTTAAGTCTTACATTCCACACAACAAAACATGTTGATTGAAACAAAAAAAAAAATTATTTAGAAGCTTTGTATTTAAAAAATAAATCATGAACCAAGTGTAACTCCATCAAGTTGCCTCATAACCTTCAGAATGGTGTAACTCTCGAGTTGAATTCTTGAGTTCATGGACTATGACCTCCCTACAATTTTGAATCACAAATCCCTTAAACTATTGGATAATAATCCATTGCTCCATCAAGTTGTCTCATGACCCTTGGAAGGGTAAAATTTCCTAGACCCACACAATCTCAAACTATCTGGGAAACAATACGTATTGAGTTCACCAGATCCCTATCTATTTTCAAAAAATAAACTTCACAACATATGCATTCTTCAATTATTTCAACATGGAAAAGGAAAGAAAAACTTAAATATGCTTCTCATACAAAGACCCAACTATGAGTGAGAAGCTCACAAAAGATGATAAAATTTTTCCACCTCTAATAATGAAGGCTCAAATAATTATCAATCCAAGTAGTATATTTAAAATAATAATCTTCAACAAAAGGATTATCTCGGAGGTTCTCATCCACAACATAATCCTCAACATAGGCTAAGCTAACATCATTTGATTTTTATTTACGTTCTCCCTCAAGAACATCATTGGCTCGAGTTATACAAGTCCACCATATGTGATCCTTTTTCTTACAATAATAAAATTCATTTTTATTTTTTAATTATTATTACCTCACGAGTATAATACATTCTCATGTTGAGAATCAAATTTTAAATATTTTCCAATTTTTTCTTTTTTCTTCTCCTAATAGGGCCAAAATCACATATTCTTGTGTTTGAGAAGTTATTGGACTATGCATCGAAATAAAATTGTTGTATTTTAAAAATATTTAACAAAATATCCTTAGCATCTTCATCATCTAATAGAGCCTTCACTTTTACCAATTTTCTAATGAGAGATATCAAATTTATTATGTGATTTGACATATTAGGTTACACATGATATTTTTATTTTCCTTAATATAAAAATATTGATGTAATATTTTACTATTTAAAACCCGATATCGGATTTGAAGAAAAACATAGACAATTATATATTTACATCTAATGCAACATACATTGAAATCTTGTAGAGTGTGTATATTTATGAATTTTGTTAATTTTAGGTTTAATTGATTACTACATAATAGTTTATGTGTTGAAAGAATTGTTTATGTTCTTTGTAGTTTTTACATTGGAATACAAATCATATTTAATTTCACACCAATATACTTCTTTCATTAAGATATTTGTTTGATTTTTCCTTGCTATTTTCATCTTAAAATTTTAAAAAATGTATTCTATAATATAGAATTTTTTTCAAATTGAGACAAAAGGGATTCTAAGAGATATATTTAATCATAAATTTTACAATCATAAATATCATTTAGTTTGTATGTTGTAACTTCAGTATTTTAGTTAAAATAAAAATAACTTAAAGTTATATATACATAGTTAAATTGGAAAAGTTGTTTGTCAATTTTAATTTCTGCATCTGTTAACTGAACATATTCTAATATTACACATACAGTTTATTAGGATTATATTTTTTTATTGTAATATTTCCATTGTGAATAGATTGTTGTAAACAAAATCACATCACTTAAGTCTGCTTAGTTCGCAAAGGTAGACCCACCCAGGTTTGGCAGGACCTGAAGAGAAGAAGGTTCAAATCATTTGGCATTGTTTGTTACCCTACAATGTATCAAGAGATTGGAAACCTCTTGAGGTATTCTTACCTATGTTTTTGAGAGATAACAACCTCCAAACCTCCAAATCCATAAAAATATTGCACCTGTACAACCAAATTCTTGCCAAACCCAAAAACCCTTGTTTTAGGCCAAAATTATGATGGTTTATTGAATCTCCTACTTCCACAACCTCCCAGACCTCAAAACCAACTCAGAAACAACCCATTAGGTCTGTACATGGATTAAAATTAATAAAATTAGATCTCCCATACATATTTTGTTGAAACCTAGGCTTGAACCTCTCATTTCACAAGCTTTTCTTCAAAAAACTCTTTAGGACAACAACTATTTATTCTTTATTTCTCATCCTACGCCCTATTCATGCATCCTAAAATTAAAAAATTGTCCATGGGGCCTCTTACACAAGATAAAATAATCACAAAAAGTGTAAGAGCCCCTTTATATCATGTTTGGACTACAAAACCCTTGAAAACAGGGTAACCGGGCTGTATGCAAAGAAATGAAGCTTTCTAACTCAAATCAATTCCTTAAGCCCTCAAATCAATGCCTTAAGCCCTCAAATCAGATTCAAATAAAATATAGCACATATCTTAATGACATAGAATTGATTTCACATCAAAATATGGTTGTATGTGACCGTACAGTGTTGCAAAATAGGAAAAATACAGATTTTGGAATGTCAAGAGGTTGTATTTTCAATCCTCAACCATCAACAACCTTTACAATGGTAACTTTATGCATTTTAAAGGCCTTTACACCTAAACCATCAAAAAACTACCTCTACAACTGACTTTTTAATATTTTATGATCACATGAAACATAAAACACACTAATTTCAAGGTTGTTAACATCACTATTGAAATGTTTTAATTTTTTGACTTTTCAAATGTATTGAGACTCCTAGGAAACCTCTAAGACCATGGTAGTGGTTTGATAATAGCCTTATTATTGACATGACAGGGTAAGTGCACCAATCTCTGACACATTTTTGGCTCTTAAGGTGCCACTTTTTTTTGAGATCAGAAATATCTGATTTGCACGAGAAAATGAAGATAGTTATGCTCAAAATTTTAAGATGCGGCAAGAACAAAAGTTGAAGTGATCCGATTCTATTTTATAACCTACTATTGTTTTTTAAAATTAATGAATATGAAGGGT
This sequence comes from Sequoiadendron giganteum, assembly GCA_007115665.2. Lineage (NCBI taxonomy): Eukaryota > Viridiplantae > Streptophyta > Pinopsida > Cupressales > Cupressaceae > Sequoiadendron > Sequoiadendron giganteum. The sequence goes on from CM021104.1 coordinate 671,699,567, forward strand.
CTCAAAAAGGGGGGGCCCCAAAAGAGGTCCTTTTTTTTATCAAAAATATAGCATAGCGCCTGAGGGCTCCCCCCTTTTTGATTGAATTTTTTTTAGAATTTCAAAAATACCAATGGTGAAAAATTAGCTAACACTATGTAGTTTATTCTCGTTCTTTCGGATATTTTTTTTAATGAATATTTATTATTTTATGAATTTTCAAAGTGGACACATCCTAAAATGATGAAATTTTACTATGCTCCCCCCTAATTTTTTTTCAAACTAATCAAAAATTAATATTTTTTTTTCATCATGTGTATAATGGAGTCTAATTTCAAAAAATGTAAATTTTTTCACGTTTCGATGAACAAGTATAAATCTATCTTAAAACTAGCACATGCTAGTTTTTGACCAAAAACAGAGGCATTTACAATAGAAGCCATGGATCAAAACCTTAACTAAATCAAAATGAAAAATTAATTATATATTTAGATAGCTAAGAGAGAGGTTAATGCTATCACATTTTTTTTATAAACTTTCATTGAAATACGTGCAAATGAGATGAGCAGCATAGACGAAAATATTAGGAAATTTGGAAAATCCTATCAATTAACACGTCCAAAGTAGGCCATTTGGCGAGAACCAAATTTGGTGCTTGCCAAATGAATCATCGCATTTGGCGAGTACCAAGTTTTACGTGCGCTAAATGTGATGAGTCATTTGGTGAGAACCAAATAGCCTACTTTGTACAGAACCAAAATTTCCCCTCTTTGGTCAACAACTTTGATATTGCTTAGAGTGCAAAATTTATGATAATAGATGGATAGTCAAGGTTTTACCTTTCATACCTTCTCTATAAATCTTTATCCCTCTGAAGTCTCTATCTCTCAGGTCTCACTCCCTCCCATGTGACCTAGACTACTTTCTCAGTCCAATCCCCTCTCTCAAGTCTCTTTCCCTCCCACATAGGTACCTAACTAAATCTATCTCACTCCAACCCCATTTCTCCCTCTCCCTCTCTCTCTCTACCTCTTTTTTCTTTTTGTCTCTCTCATTCCATCTCCCTCTCTTAGGTTGTTATCTTTCTCTCTTTGTCTCTCTCTCTCAAGTCTCTCCCTCCTACCCCCTCTCCCTCTCTTAGGTCTATCACTCACTCCCTCTATCTCTCTCCCATTCCCACTCTCTCACTCACTCTATCTCTCTCCCTCTCTCTATCTCTCTCTCTTGGGTATCTCCATCCCCCCTCTATCTCTCACACACAAACACACCCCTCTCTCTCTCCCATTCCCTCTCTATCACTATCTCCCACTCTGTCTCTCTCCTTCTCTCTCAGGTCTCTCCCTCCCACCCACTCTCCCTCTCTCTCTCTAGTATATTTTTCCTACCCTCTCTCCCTCTCTCTATTTGTCAAGTCTCCCCCTCCTACACTCTCTCCCTCTCACATTCAGTCCCTCTATATATCTTCCACTCCCTCCCTATCTCACTCCCTCTATCTCTCTCCCTCTACCTCTCCATCTCTCTCAAGTATCTCCCTCTCACCACCTCTCCCTCTCTCTCAAGTCCCTCTCTCTCATGCCCTCTATCTCTCTTGCACTCTTTCTCCCTCTCCCTCTCCCTCTCCCTCTCTCTCAAGGCTCTCCCTCCCACTTCCTCTCCCTCCCTCTCTATCTCTCAATTCTCTCCATTCTACCCCCTCTCCCTCTCCCAGGCCTCTCTTTGTCTCTCTCACTCACTCCCTCTACCTCTCTCCCACATCCTCTCTCTCTCACTCCCTCTCTCTCTCCCACTCTCTCTCTCTCCCTCTCTCCTCTCTTAGATTCTCCCTCCCACCCCCTCCCACTCTCTCTCTCTCTCCCTCTATCTTAGGTATCTCCCCACCCCCCCTCTCTCTCTGACTCCCTCCATCTCTCTTGAATCCCTCTATCTTGAGTACTCCCTCTCCCTACCACCTCCTCTCCATCTATCAAGTCTCTCTCTCACGCGTATCTCTCTCATCCCTGTCTCTCCATCTCCCTCTCTCTCCTACTCTCTTAGGTCTCTCCTTTCCACCCCCTCTCTCCCACTTTGTCTCCCTCTCCTTCTATCTCAGGTGTCTCCCTCCCACCCTCTCTCCCTCTCCCTTTCTCTTAGGTTTCTCCCTCCCTCGCTCTCTCCCACTCTCTCTCTTCATCTATATGTCTCTCCCTCTATCTCTCTCCCACTCCCTCTATCTCTCTCCCAATTTGTCTCTCTCCCTCTCTCTCTCACTCCCTCTATCTCCCACTTTGTATTTGTCCCTCTCTCTCTCACTCCCTCTATCTCTTTTCCAATTTTTCTCTCTCCCTCTCTCTCTCACTCCCTCTATCTCTCTCCCTCTCTCTCAGGTCTCTCCCTCCCACTCTCTCTCCCTCTTTCTCTCTCTCAAGTATCTTTATCCTACCCAATCTTCATCTCTCTCTTTGTCAAGTCTCCCCCTCCTACCCCCTCTCCCTCTCATAGTGACTCCCTCTATCTCTCTTTCACTCCCTCCCTCTCTCACTCTCTCTCCCTCTCCCTCTCCCTCTCTCAAGTATGTCCCTCCAAAATAAATAAAAAATTATGTCCCTCCCACCACCACTCTTTCTCCCCCTCTCTCAAGTAGAGGGTTTAGGGATTAAGGGTTAAGGGTTGCGGGTTGAGGGATTAAGATGGTATGGGGTTGAGGGATTAGGGTATAAGGGTTAAGAGTTGAGGGTTTATGGATTAAGATGGTATAGGGGTTGAGGGATTATGGTTTAAGGGTTGATCGATTAGGGTTTAAGGGTTGAGGGTTGAGGGGTGGAGGGATTAAGAGGGTATAGGGGTTGAGGGATATTGGTTTAAGGGTTGAGGATTAAGGGTTCAAGGATTAAGATTAAAGAGGGGTTAAGGGATTTGGGTTTAAGGGTTGAGGGTTGAGGGGTTGAGGGATTAAGAGGGTATAGGGGTTGAGGGATTAGGGTTTAAGAGTTAAGGGCTGAGCGGTTGAATGTTTAAGAGGGTATAGGGGTTGAGTGATTAGGGTTTAAGGGTTGAGGGTTGAGGGATTAAGAGGGTATGGGGATTGAGGGATTAGGGTTTAAGGGTTGAGAGTTGAGGGATTTAGAGGGTATATGGGTTGAGGGATGAGGGATGAGGGTTTAAGAGTTGAGGGTTGAGGGAATAGGGTTTAAGGGTTAAGGGTCGGGGGTTGACGGATTAAGAGGGTATAGGGGTTGAGGGATTCCATTTTAAGGGTTGAGGGTTGAGGGATTAAGAGGGTATGGGGGTTGAGGGATTAGGGTTTAAGGGTTAAAGGTTGAGTGTTGAGGGATTAAGAGGGTATAGGGGTTGAGGGATTAGGGTTTAATGGTTGAGGGTTGAGGGATAAGGGATTAAGAGGGTATGGGGTTTAGGGATTAGGGTTTAAGGGTTAAGGGTTGAGGGTGGAGAGGGTATAGGGGTTAAGGGTTAAGGTTTGAGGGATTAAGATTGTATAGGGGTTGAGGGATTAGGGTTTAAGGGTTGAGGGTTGAGGGGTTGATGGATTATGAGGGTATAGGGGTTGAGGGATTAGGGTTTAAGGGTTGAGGGATTAAGAGAGTATAGGGGTTGAGAGATTAGGGTTTAAGTGTTGAGGGTTCAGGGTTGAGGGATTAAGAGGGTATGGGGGTTGATGGATTAGGGTTTAAGGGTTAAGATTTAAGGGTTAAGGGTTGAGGGATTAGGTTTTAATAGTAGAGAGTAGAGGGGTTGATGGATTAGGGTTTAAGGGTTAATATTTAAGGGTTAAGGGTTGAGGGATTAAGAGGGTATAGGGGTTGAGGGATTAGGTTTTAATAGTAGAGAGTAGAGGGGTTGAGTGATTAAGAGGGTATAGGGGTTGAGATATTAGGGTTTAAGGGTAGAGGGTAGAGGGGTTGAGGCATTAAGAGGGTATAGGGGTTGAGGGATTAAGAGGGTATGGGGGTTGAGGGATTAGGGTTTAATGGTTAAGGGTTGAGGGTTGAGGGATTAAGAGGGTATAGGGTTTGAGGGATTAGGGTTTAAGGGTAGAGATTAGAGGGGTCTAGTGATTAAAAGGGTATTGGGGTTGAGGGATTAGGGTTTAAGGGTATAGGGTAGATGGGTTGATGCATTAAGAGGGTATAGGGGTTGAGGGATTAGGGTTTAAGGGTTGAGGGTTAAGGGTTGAGGGATTAAGATTGTAGAGGGGTTGAGGGATTAGGGTTTAAGGGTTGAGGGTTGAGGGATTAAGAGGGTATAGGGGTTGAGGGATTAGGCTTTAAGGTTTAAGGGTTAATGGTATAGGATTTAGGGTTTAAGGGTCCCACTCCCTCTCTTAGGTCTTTCCCCCACCATAACTGAATAAATTCTTTCCCTCTCAAGTCTATCTCTCTCGGGTCTCAATCGCTCTCATGCTACCTAGACTAATCTATGTCACTCAAATTCCCTTTCTCACAATCCCTCTCTATTAGGCCTCACTTACCTCCCACCATATTCTCTTAGGTCTCTCCTTCTCACCCCCTCTCTCCCACTTTGACTCCCTTTCCTTCTCTCTCAGGTGTCTCTCTCCCACCCTCTCTCCCTATCTCTCTCTCATAGGTTTCTCCCTCCCACCCCCTCTCCCTTCGCCTCTCTCTCTCTGAAGTATCTCTTTCCTAACCCCCCCTCTCTCTCTCTCCCACTCCTCTCTATCACTCCCTCTATCTCTCTACGAATTTTTCTCTCTCCCTCTCTCTCAGGTCTTTCCTTTTCAAAACAACATATTTGGCACTCGCCAACTTTGGAGAGCGCCAAATTTGGCATGTGCCAAATGTGTTTTACCTTGATACGCTAAAATAGGGGTTGACCCCATGATTCTGGCCCAAATTATCGTATATTTTTCTAGTGCAATGCTTTATCCTAGTCAAAAACACCTTTTTTTTATGCAGTTGAGTTCATATTGTACCAATCTATGCTTGATTCATCACCTTTTTACCATCGATCTACATGGTAGACAACATAGAAGAAGACATTTTGAAGTTTCTACATCATTTTACATTATCTAGGGCAATATATTCATTTTGGTAATATTGAAATGTTTATATTTAGTATATTAGTTTGTTTTTGACAATATAAACTAAATATTTTTAATGATTTTATTAATCATAACAATTGGACATAGAATTGAACATTGAATTAGATGGGATTTGCATAAAAAAGTTCAATTTTTTATGAGTTTGAAGATATAAAAAAATGGAAAACATGACATTTAGTTAACATAAATTTACTTACGAATTCTATTTTCATTGCTTATAGTAGTCCATTTCCAGCATGGCTAGTGGAATTCACTCTATTTCATTTTATTTTCAACTAGTTTGGAAAATTTTTATTTTCAACTAATTTGGAAAACCTAATAGCTTTCATCAATGTTAATGCAAGACTCCATTAATTTTTTTGTTCCATAAAAAATTCACCTTCATCACATGTTAGATAAATTCAAGTGAGTTGACATAGTTGTTAATGCAAGTTTCCATTCATTCATACCATTTACCTTTCTAATAAATTAAAAAATGGGAAATTTTGTGCAATTGGGAATGCTTATTGTCTTTCTAAGTTACCTCATTGCTAAAGAAATAGTGAATAATTATAAGATATAACATCACAAACCCTTCTTTGAATTCATATTCTTCATGACTTTGACAATCAAAAATTTGGTTTTGAGAACAATAAACACAAGATTCTCTAGTTTTCAATTGGGAAGCAAAATATTATACCCTAGGTTTGTGATGCAGAGCAGGGAGACAAAACCTTCAACAATCATAATTAGATCAGTTTCAAACAATATTCAATCTCAAAAACCTCAATTCAATGTTGAACTGACCAATTCAAATTCACTTCCTTGTAGCATTCACAACAAATAAAATTATTCATATCTTATCATATCTTTGTCACTGGAACCCTCCCTAATGCATCTAAACACTACACCCCCCCTTTAGGCCTTTCTATTCTTGAAACAAGGAGGGTTTATTCAAAATCAACATTCCAAGCCTCTTGCGCAAGATCACCTTGTAAGCTCAATTTTTTCAAAATGTTCATCTTTAGTGAGCATGGTCAAATGCTAGGATTTTAGTTAATGTTAATTATATTATGTTCAGTAAGGTCAATTAGACCATTTTATATTGTATTTGGAGCTAAGGGAGTTTAGTTGTGTCATAGCTTGCAATTTGGCTAAATGTGGTCATAAAAGTTGCTAAAGGATGAAAAAGTTGTAGAGTTGGAGGGATTTGGAATTAAATTAAAATATTTATAATAACCTTCAATTCCTCAAAGGAGAGGTTGTTGGTTGATTTGTACCCCATTTTTTTATCAAGAAGAATGTTATTTTTTAGAAATTTACTAGTTTCTCTCACTTTTTTCTTGTTGTTGTACAACCTGTACAAACTCTAAGATGATATGAAACTAGTTGTATGTTGTATATTAATGAATTAGCTTTCAATTTCACCTATTTAGAGGTTCTAACTCTTTGTATAGAAAAAGTTATATTATTTTTACTGTTGCTACCTACTTTCATAGTGTTCTTGGATTGAAGGGTTTCATTATGTAATTTGACCCATTACACTTTTTCTGCCTACTGTAATTTCTGGAATGGGTCCTCTAAATTTTAAAATACATGCCTAATCTATTTATAATGTTGTGGGGTCAAGGTTGGGTGTTTGGGATGATGTTCTAGGACTATAGCAGGGTCTTTTCATGGTGAAAATTAGGGCTTCAAGTGGTGTTTTGACAAAGTGTGGGAAGGACTATCCATGTAATGTATTATTTACAATGTGTAGGGTCTAGTAAGTGTGTTTGGTTCTTTGTATGGGTTTGGCAGGTCTGGGAGATAGGAGTTTCATTAAAACCCCAAGTATTTTGCTTGAAATTGAGGCTTTGGTGTATTAGGGATCTAGAGGTCTTGGACCTCAAAACAAATAAGGAAATTGGAGGTTTTGACACATAAAATAATATTGTTTGAGGAGTTTGAGTGAATATGTAGTGTTTTAAAGGTACTCCCTTTGTAAATTAGGCCAATTAAATAGCCTTTTACAAGGTGGGTCTATTGGAAGTCAATGTTAGTCCAAAGGAGTTGATGTTGGGGTTTACCTATGTTTTATAACTTGCAAATGGGTATCTTAATCATCCCTGATTTTATCAAGTGTTTTGGAAAATCTTGGTGAAAAGGCCCTTGAACCGGGTTACCTATGCTATAAGGGAAAGCTTGGTAGAAGTTGGGATTTTCAGTTGAACATCTGATTTTTCTTTGGAATATGATTTATTCTCATTGATTTGGTGTATTTAATGGTTTCCACACATCTCTGCATAAAAAATGGTGTTTCTTGGTAAGTTAAGTGATCAAGTTATGCATAAGTCTATTAAGAGCCTTCCTCTAAATATTTGAACAAGTTGATTGTGGATCCCTACATGTACTGCATCAGCCTCTAGCTACTTTGCCAACTCTTCAAACACACTCAAAATCCCTAATCTAATATCTAACCCTACAGACATCTAACTCCATCATGTATGAAAAATATTGTGTACCATAGACATGTTTGATAATTCCAAACAACTCAGTGCCTTCTTTCATAAAATGTGTTGGTGTGTTTCATATTAAATGTAATTAAATCAGTGATATCAATATTTTCATAAAATGCATTACTTACTTTTGTTCTATGTGTGTTTGTGAAGATGTAGCATTCAAGGTCATGCCGAGGAAATGACCAAAGCCTCTAACACTAGAAGAACGTGCAGTTAAAAATGCAAGGAGAAGAGAATCAAAATATTTAGCTCAAGAACCAAAGGAATTGCAGCCCATACAACCAAAAATTCCCGTACAATCTAAGAGAGATGTCAAGTTGGAAAAACAAAGGGCACGAATGAGGAAAGTTTGTGGAAGGAAAGGAATGGATACCGAAATTAGGCGCACATAATCAACCATAGGTGAAGCTCAATGCACATCTCTAGTTGAAGACACATCGACAAAAACTTGTGGTTTTCCAGGTACATCAGAAATCACATCTCCAATTGAAGACACACCATCAACAATATTTCATTTTGAAAGTACATTAGCAAACACATCTCTATTTGAAGTCACAACATAAATTAAATCTCAAGTTGGAGGTACAACATTGTTTACATGTCAATCTCAAGGTATGTCATCAATTTCACCTCCAATTGAAGGTACGCGATCTATCCCCAATGTTGTTGACCTTCCCAATATTGACACAAATTTACATTTGAGAACTCCTCCTAGAGTTTTTCATAGAAAACCTACATTTTTTATTGATATTGATTCCAATGTTTTGAAATGGTTGCGTAATAAGATTCCAAAATGTACATGTCAAAGATATGCACAGAGGATATGGAGTCTGCTTTTTGCGAAGCTAAGTGAGGGTGGAAGATGCCAACTATTTGTTGAAATGATGATGCAACTCAAATTTAGGCCCACCATGAAGGCTCTTGGGCTAAGATTTTTGAATGACTCAATTGAAAATTCCATTATAAAGAACTTGATGAGTGCATATGAGAGCATGGGTTCCACCTCACGCACGAAGGATAGTTGTGCCACACGATGTGTGATGACAACACTGTTAAGTAGTCAAACAAGGAACAAGGTGAACCTTACAAAGGAAATAAAGTCTTTGAAAATAAGTAGATAATCTCTAATGAGAGCCAAAGGAAGGCGTGAAATATTGGAGGATCCAAATAGCAATGAGTTATGGGAATTCTCGGGTAGAGTACCACAAAAAGACACAAGAATTTTTCAAGGCTTGAGATCTTTCATTGTGAATTATTGGAAGGATAACACAAGGACCTCTCCTAATCAAAGAGATGTTGTAAGAAGGAGAATTGGTAGTAAAAACCATGAGCCAAATCCAATGCATTATTTGGATACCACTCAAACCCAATTTTTTTATTGATTTTGTATAGAAGTTTTCTAAAATTAAAATATGTCAAATGTATTTTGAAATGCTAAATCCTTTTTATGTCAAAATAAATCACATACGCACTACTTTTTTTTGTAGGGTTCATATTGAGTTTTCTAACCATTATGATGTTTATCAACATATATGTGTAGATATGCATACTGATGATGTTTTATAGGAATGTAACATAATGCCTCCACCTAAATTGTCAAGGAAATTTTTGTCTTCCATTTTATGTGAAAGAGAGGATGGTCAATTTTTTTACAAAAAATCATGTTTGGATGGCACATGTGATCATTGTGGTGGCATGCAACATTTCCCAATTTTCCAACACATGGCTAGTCCACACACAATGGGAGACAAACTGTGGAATTTGGAAAATAGAAGACAGTGGCATACAGTCTAAAAGATGGGAAAGAAGCAAAGAAGTGTGAATTGGTCAGTGATAAGATTCCAGTGTATCAATTTATGGAAATTTTCAATGATTGGGTGGTCTATGAGTATGCAAGGCATACACACAAAGCACAATGGTTGAACTCATAGTTCAAGTTATACAAGGACACATTTCCAGTTTGTCATATCATTTCAATTGCCGACTTAGCTGAAAAACTACACACTACAACCACAAAACGAGGTGCAATCACAGTACTAAAACTCCATGTAGTTTTCTATATTTGTGCATATAGCATTCATTCATGCAAATGATAATACAAAAGAAAATAGGATAGTATTCAGGGAATATTAGTTTTACATTAGTGATGATCACACGTATTCTATAGAGTATGTGGAAGGTTGCTTTCATATGTTCTATGCTGATCTAGCTAGTAGAGGCATATCATTTAGTTAGCATATCATATGGTTAGATAATTTTCCATCGCAATTCAAGAACACCAAAATTTTTTACTAGTTGAGAAGGATGCATAGGATTAGTGGTGTTTAGGATATCTGGAAATTCTCAGAGGCTGGGAATGGAAAGGGGGAGCATGATGGAGCAGGTGCATGTATTAAAAGAGCCCTAGTATGAGAAGAGTTAAAGTACACAAACAATGTAAATTTGACAGATGCAAGATCAATTTTCCAGTGGCGCAATGGTGCAATGAGTCTAGGTAGTGAAGGTAATTCTTTAGTTCATATACTTTTTCATTTAGTAGATGATACTAACATTGCAAAATATGAGGATTGTTGTACACTAACAGGATTGAGCTAGATACACTCTTTTAGAAGATCCAATGTAGGTACATGGACTATACATACAAGGAAGATGGCATGCTTTTATTATGCATGTACACTTAAATCATGGAATTATTGTGAGTCAATAGAGTGGATTGATGAATGGTCTGTAAGAATTCTAACCCCACTTGACACTTATCAGCTCTCGATAGCTCTAAAAATCATGGAGATGCAATCATCTATTGACTTTGATAATGTATCAGACCTACTAGAACTAGGTAATATATCTTTCTTACAAGTTTTGTTATGTTGCTTAGTAAATACATCTAACAAGATGAATATATAAATGCAGGGCATGTTTATGCGGTGATTGCAAATGAAGACAATGAAGCGGGTACCGATTATTACCTATGCCATTGTATCAAGGCCAAAAATAAATTGGAGTCCCTACTTATAGACAAAGAAAACATAGAATATCCTATAGGTTCGGTGGTTGTTACTAGAACATGGCTTCGAAGCTATCTAGTTAAGAATGTTGCAGTTTGGTTGTTTGAGGACTTCGACACGCATGAAAAAATTCTTCACTACTCGAACCTTGTCGTCACCACCAATGTTCATTTGATCAAATATAAGGGCAAAACTACGAACAAGAACTTGTGGAAAGTGCGTGAGTCTGACCATGAGACAATACTTGATACAATAGAGAATAGAGCACACTCAGATGGTTCCCTAGATCGATTTGTAAGTATGCACATTGAATTTGTAAAGTCATATTATTTATCACTCTTTTGGACCAACACCTTGCAATCAAGCTTTTTCACCATTAGTGTTTGATGCCATATGCATTTGTGACTATCATTGATCCTTTTTTGATTGTGACTATAGGTAATACTAAATTTTTTCAAAGTATATAAGAAAAGAACAAAGCCAGTTGGTTGTGCAAGTGTTTAGTGATATGAGAAACATCGGTTGCTGGTGCATTTTTTGGTTGTCAATATTCTCTTTCTTTTCCATCTCGTAGATTTATCTGATTCTTAATGCTACATGTTTTATGTTAAGCCTCTTAGTGATATATTTGAAATTTGTACGGATCATCAAGAGATGATAAAGTAGTGAAGGGGCACATCACCATTGTAGGACTTTCAATCGACCTCCTTATCTAGCATGCATGAAGGTGATAGTAGGTTGTCATCTATATGACTGACATTATTTAGTTTTTTCTCTTCTAATGATTTCTATGTGTGTCTATGTCTAAGATTGAGAGGCTTTTGCAAGGTTTTTGTGAACTGAGTTCCTATGATATTACACAACCATAGAAAGGATACTACCCATGTGTTTTAGAGGGAGTAGGGGATGTACATAATCTTGAACCATTTCGGAAAGCAAATAACTGGGCCAGCTGAGGTGGAATGGAGAAACGAAACTGGGCATCAACTCCTTTTTTTTTTGCTCAAGTACAATATATTTGATGATCTCTGCTGCAAATGGGAGGATTATTTCCCTACATGTATTGATACAAGTATTGAAAAATGGGAAGATTTTCAAGATTTTCTTCCATCACTATTGTAATATTTTTCATTGACTTAGTGTATATTTGGATATACAAAAATAATGAAAAATTAATACATGCAAATGTGTATATTCCTTAATATATGCCTCAATTAAATGTGTATATTACATTTAAAATTAGTTGTAATGCTTCATGGTTTACATTTAAATTTGTCTTCAAGGAAAAAAATGTGGATTTATGATTAAGAATGAAATAATACCTAATATAATTATAGAAACGCATATATTATTGCCCATACTGATCCAGAGGTGGTGGTAACCAAAGACACAAATTGACACAACTTCTCTCAAATATGCCAAGCAAGACATCAAATTTCAATTAACTCAACCTTGTAAAATAGCATCAAACTCAATAAGGACCCTACAAAGGTTGTCAACATCCAAACAATGATAATTAAATCAACTTTTCACAATTCCCAAGGAAGATTCATTAAATTCCTCAAAACTCACATTTTGTCAATCCTATTGAATTGGCAAGCTAGTGAGCTCACTGTCTTGCCAAATCCATAGGGTTGACAAGGTAGGGGAAGTGTATTCCTCATAGAAATCAATGCAACCTAGGTCATCTCTAACATACCTCAATTCCACCTAATAATCCTTTGGAGAAACTTGATAAAAACTTGAAAACAATGTTGTCCAACCTCACTTTTCATGTAAAAACACCCCAAATGCCACCTAGGGCATCACCAAAAATCGGTATGCACACCCCCTGATGTAGAGTGGATCAGAGAAGATGTTATTTGACACAACTTCTCACAAATATTCCCACTAAGACATCAACATTCACTTCACTCAACAGGGTACCTCAACTTCCCAACCACGGACTCTTCAAAACAACATTAGGCCTTAACTTCCTTGTAGCCCTATCAAATAGGACAATCAGCAATAAAACTAGTTGGAGGCAAGAACCAGACAATTGACACAAGTTTTAGAACCCTTATACAGGCCTCTTAAAACCCCCAAGACCTCAGGGTATGACATTCAACAAAACAACTACTATGGACCAATCTACAATGCCACAAGGGGACCTAATGAGGCTATTCCAAACAAGAACCAAGGTATCTAGGCACTACCCATGATGTAGAGTGGATCAAAAAAAAAGGAGAGATGATGCATCTTCTCTCAAATATTCCCACTTGGACATCAATTCACCAAACTCACAACAAGGTAACCTTGCCACTTGACATGGGATTTTGGCCAATGAAACTAAGACATAGCTTTAGACCAGATTTCTTATCCCAAAAAATGTTTCTCCTGACCACTCCAGGACATAAAACCATAACTTGCACTTAAGGAATTACATTTTCTCATCGCTTTAGCCTTTAGGCCTCTTTTACCCTTAACCCTTGTAGCACTACCTAGTAGGACAGTCAAGACAAAAACCACATACAAGCCTGTACCAGGCCCAAACCACTGAATTTGGACAAAAATGGATGCCCCTACAAAGTCTCAAAGCCTCCCTTCTTGACGACTGAAATTAAATTCACAAAAATCCAAAAGGTAATGCTATAAGGTAGGCCTAATAAGCTTCTCAACTAACTAAATACCAACTTTTAAAACAAGTAACTGTTGCATTTCAAATTTGTTGCTTTAAGCAACTTACAAATTTGCAACTTTAGACGACTCCAACCTAATGACTACAAGTAATGACCTCTAAAACCACACAAATTTCTTGGAAATAGCCTTATTACATCAACAAAACTCCATTCTTGCACACTCATATACAAATACATAAATTTTCCTTCAAAGGCTACAAAGACAACTTCTAGTGCAAGATTGAAATTTTCACATTTTTGATGAGTAGACCCAAAAATCATCCTAAAACATACCTAATGGTCTTAATTGACCTTATTCAAGGCAAAGCATGCTCAAAATACCCACAACAACCTATTGACCAACCTATTCACCATCAAAAAATAAAATATTGAGGGTGAGGTGTAGGCAAGGGTTTATTGAAAAACCATACTCCAAACCTTCCCACAACCAACCAAAGCCTGAAACACCTTCAAAAAGGTTTGCAAAATTTTAAAATTTCAAGAGATATCACTACCCCAAAATATTTCTTCAAACCCTAGCACTAAACCACCATTTTCCACTCGAAAATGCACCATTTGACATCTATGAAATCACCTAAAAACACTCTATTCGCCTCCCTTTCACACAAAAATTTTCACACATGTTTTATAAACCTAACTAAGCCTTTCCATCCAGTTATAGAAGCATACAGTGGGTGGAAGGCTTAACATGACATTTTAATGCACTCAAAACCCTTAAAATAAGGTATACAAACTGACCCTCAATAATTGGCTTCTAAAATGCACACAATCACTTGAAGTCCAACCAAACTAAAACTAAAACAGAGTTAAGTCTGCTGCCCACCTAATTCCATCAAAAAGAGAGCACAATCACTCTAAGATATGTTCAACCAACTCGATCCCTTAAGGGTCTAAAGTGCAAAAGGGCATAAATATTTGTTAGGGTATTATTTGTAAACTGTGGTGATTAAAAAATCTATGTCTAAAGCCCCTCTACAATAACTTCTCTCGGTTTTTTCTATTTCAGAGGCATTTTGCTGTGGTGGCAAATTTTCACTTGGGGAAAAAGTTATCAAATGCAAGTAGTTGAAAGTTGAAATTGTTTTGCAGCTCGTGTCACCAAAAATATTGCTCCAACGCATCCAGGTGGGTAATTTTATGCTAGGAATCATTCTCTTTTGCACCCAAACATGCAAAATCTCTCTGAGGTACATTCAACCAGATCGATCCCTTAAGGGTCCAAAGTGCAAAATGACTGTGAGCTTCAAAATGCTAGTATTCAGAATCCATGATGCTTAGAAACTTATCATGTGAGCCTATGAGATCAAGTTGGCCCCCTCTACAATAACCTCTCTCGGTTTTTTCTATCTTAGAGACATTTACTGTGGTGGCAAATTTTCACTTGGGGAAAAAGTTATCAAATGCAAGTAGTTGAAAGTTGAAATTGTTTTGCAGCTCGTGTCACCAAAAATATTGCTCCAACGCATCCAGGTGGGTAATTTTATGCTAGGAATCATTCTCTTTTGCACCCAAACATGCAAAATCTCTCTGAGGTACATTCAACCAGATCGATCCCTTAAGGGTCCAAAGTGCAAAATGACTGTGAGCTTCAAAATGCTAGTATTCAGAATCCATGATGCTTAGAAACTTATCATGTGAGCCTATGAGATCAAGTTGGCCCCCTCTACAATAACCTCTCTCGGTTTTTTCTATCTTAGAGACATTTACTCATGGTGGCAAATTTTCACTTGGGGAAAAAGTTGTCAAATGCAAGTAGTTGAAAGTTCCAAAGTGGTGCAACTTTTGTTTTGCAGCTCATGTGACCAAATGAACTATTACAACATGTTTGAATAGGGATATTTATGGTAGGCATGGTCTTCATTCACACCCAAACATGTAGAATCGCTCTGAGCTACATTCAACTAGATCGATCCTTTAAGGGTCCAAAGTGCAAAATGGCTGCAAACTTCAGCATGTTATTACTCAAATATTGTGATTCTTAGAAACTTATCATCTAATCCTACAAGATCATGTTGGGCCCATATACAATAACCTCTCTTAGTTTTTTCTATCTTGAAGACATTTTCTTGGGGTGGCGAATTTTCACTTCCGGAAAAAGTTGTCAAATGCAAGTAATTGGAAGTTGCAAAGTAGTGCATCTTTTGTTTTGCAGCTCGTGTGACCAAATGAACTGTTCCAATGCATCTAAATTGGTATTTTAATGCTATACATGGTCCTCTTTCACACCCAAACACGTGGAATCGCTATGAGCTACGTTGAATCGGATCGATCCCTTAAGGGTCCAAAGTGCAAAATGGCTGAGAACTTTAACATGCTATTACTCAGATACCGTGACACTTAGAAACTTCTCGTCTGATCCAAAAAGATCATGTTGGGACCCTCTACGATAAATTCTCTTGGTTTTTTCTATCTCAGAGACATTTTCTTGTGGTGACAAATTTTCACATGGGGAAAAAGTTGTCAAATGCAAGTAGTTGAAAGTTGAAAAGTGGTGCAACTTTCGTTCTGCAACTCATATTACCAAACCAATTATTCCAACACATCTGAATAGGTATGTTTACACTAGGAATTTTCCTCTTTTGCACCCAAACATCCAGAATCGCTCTGAGCTACGTTCAACCAAATCGATCCCTTAAGGGTCCAAAGTGCAAAATCGCTACAAACTTCAGCATGTTATTACCTGGATATTGTGATTCTTATAAAATTTTCATCTAATCCTACAAGATCGTGTTGGGCCCATATACAATAACCTCTCTCGGTTTTTTCTATCTCAGAGGAATTTTCCCGTGGTGGCGAATTTTCACTTGGGGAAAAGTTGTCAAATGCAAGTAGTTGAAAGTTTCAAAGTGGTGCAACTTTCCTTCGGGAGCTCGTGTGACCAAATGAATTGTTCCAACACATATGAATAGGTATTTATACACTAGGCATGGTTCTCTTTTGCACCCAAACACGCGGAATCACTCTGAGCTACGTTCAATCGGATCGATCCCTTAAGGGTCCAAAGTGCAAAATGGAAGTGAAATTCAACATGCAATTAATCAGACACCATGATTCTTAGAAACTTCTCATCTGATCCTATGAAATCATGTTGGGTCCCTCTACAATAAATTCTCTCAGTTTTTTCTATCCCGGAGTCATTTTCTTGTGGTGAAAAATTTTCACTTAGGGAAAAAGTTGTCAAATGCAAGTAGTTGAAAGTTGCAAAGTGGTGCAAATTTTGCTTTGTAGCTCATGTGACCAAAAAAATAGTTCCAAAATGTTTGAATAGGTATGTTTATGCTAGACATGGTCCTCTTTTGCACCCAAACATGCAGAATCGCTCCGAGCTATGTTCAACGAGATCGATCCCTAAAGGGTCCAAAGTACAAAATGGCTACAAACTTCAACATGCAATTAATTGGACATTGTGATGCTTAGAAAATTCTCATCTGATCCTACAATATTTTATTGGTCCCATCTACAATAACCTCTATCGATTTTCTCTATCTCGGAGGCATTCTTGTGGTGGAAAATTTTCTCTTGGGGAAAAAGTTGTGAAATGCACGTAGTTGAAAGTTGCAAAGTGGTACAACTTTGGTTATGCAGCTCACATGACCAAACAAACTATTCCAATGCATCCAAATACGTGTTTTTATGCTAGGTATGGTCCTCTTTTTCATCCTAACACACGAAATTTCTCTGAGCTACATTCAACCAGATCGATCCCTTAAGGGTCCAAAGTGCAAAATGGCTACAAACTTCAACATGCTATTAATTAGACACCATGACACTTAGAAAATTATCGTCTAATCCTAAAAAATCATGTTGGGACCCTCTAAAATAACCTCTCTTGGTTTTTTCTATCTCAGAGGTATTTTCCCGTGGTGGTGAATATTCACTTGGGGAAAAAGCTGTCAAATGCAAGTAGTTGAAAGTTGCAAAGTGGTGCAACTTTCATTCTACAACTTGTGTGATCAAATGAGTTGTTCCAACACATCTGAATAGGTATTTTTATGGTAGGAATGGTCCTCTTTCACACCGAAACAAGCGGAATCACTCTGAGCTATGTTCAACCAGATCGATCCCTTAAGGTTCCAAAGTGCGAAATGGCTGCAAACTTCAACATGCTATTACTCGGACACCATGATGCTTAAAAACTTCTTGTCTAATCCTACAAGATCATGTTGCATCCCGCTATAGTAAAATATCTCGATTTATTCTATCTCAGAGGCATTTCCCTTTGGTGGTGAATTTTCACTTGGGGAAAATGTTGTCAAATGCAAGTAGTTGAAAGTTGCAAAGTGGTGCAACTTTCATTTTGTAGATCGTGTGACCAAATGGATTGTTCCAATGCATCCGAATGGGTAATTTTACTCTAGGAATGGTCCTCTTTTCACATGCAAACAGCTGAAATCTCCTTGAGCTACATTCAACCGGATTGATCCCTTAAGGGTCCAAAGTGCAAAATGGTTGTGAACTTCAACATGTTCATATTCAAGCACCACGATGCTTAGAAACTTATTGTCTAAGCCTATGAGATCATGTTGGTCCCCTCTACAATAACCTCTCTTAGTTTTTTTCTATCGTAGAGGTCTTTTTCTGTGGTGGTGATTTCTCGCTTGGGGAAAAAGTTGTCAAATGCAAGTAGTTGAGTCTGTAAAAATGACTTTATAGCCATTCCACTCGTTGTATCCTACTGCAACTTAGTGGAATGGAATGATTAAGGGTAGGGAACATATGTGCATGGTTTGTGGAGTAGGGAAAGTGAGTTGAATGGTTTGGTGTGATGCCTTAGTTGGCAATTTGATGAGTTTTGGTGAAATTCAGTGGTTTAAGAGTGGAAATGGTTGAAATCCTTTGGGGAACAGTTTGTGAGGGAATTTTAAGCATGTGCAGGTTCTTTTAAGAATTTTTGATGCATTGGCAAGGTTTAGTGAGTTGTGGGAATAGGATTTTCAATAAACCCACTCGTTTTAGGATTTTAGCCATAGCAGTAAGGCAACAAACTATTTGATAAAATGATTTGGTAAACATGTATGAGAAATGTGGTATCATAGACAAGGCAATGAATTGTTAAAAAAAATGCCTCAAATAAACATGGTCTCATGGTGATGGAATGTCATGAAAATCCATAGCTATGAGGATTTGTGACTTGAGGATTGTGATTAATGATTGGAATTCTATTTAGTGACATTGTAGGACCTCCCCTACTACATCAATGTTGTAGTGTTTTATCCATAGTGGCAAGACAATTAACTATTTGATATAATGCTTTGATAGACATGTATGAAAAATGTGGTAGCATAGAAAAGCTAGTGAACTCTTTGAAAAAATTCCTCAAAAAAATGAGGTCTCATGGTGATGGAATGCCATGACAATCAAAAGAAATTTGATTGTCATGGCATTCTGTCACCATGACACCACATTTATTTCAGGCATCTTTTGAACTAGTTCACTGCCTTGTCTATGGCTTGTCATGGCATTCCATCACCACATTTATTTGATGCATTTTTTAAAATAGTTCATTGCCTTGTCTATGCTATTTCTTACTATTATGCTTTTGATATATTTGTTTGAAGAATCCATAGCTTGTTCGAAATCACTTGTTTTAGGATTTTAGCCATATCAATAAGGCAGTGAACTGTTTGACAAGATGCTTTGGTAGAAATGTACGAAAAATGTGGTAACATAGACAAGGCACACAATACACATGAATACACACAATATAGGTGAAGCATACATGTGAATACACACAATATAGGTGAAGTATACATGTGAATAAGTGAGGAACAAGTAATTGAAGCATTCCAAAGGATACAAACCACCACAAATGGAGCTTATTTACACAATACACTTTAGATGGGGCTTATTGAGCATTCAATAGTAATTAATTAAGCATTAGATGTAAACAAAATACATGCCTACAACATTAAAGCATACCACTTACATGATACACATGATAACATCATTCAAGAATGGCAGTATAAAAATAAGTTTCTTTAATCAAAAAGTTGAAAGGCTATACAATGATATATATTGATAAAAGTATATACAATATATCCAAAAAAACCATATAGGCTTAGTACAAAGGAGCCATATGGACATAAAATGTCACATATATATTGATAGTACAAAACATATGTTCCAAAATGCCACATAGGCATACAACAAGCAACACTAATACATAGTCATTTCCCTCTAGGGGAAGGAAGTGGATCCCATGCTACCTTCGAAATTCAGTTGGATGTAGTGACTATTGCTTCTCTTGTCTTTCAAACACACTCTCTAGTCCTCCTCTCTTCACTCTGGACCTTCAAATGATACAATAAAAAGTAAATATGTTAAAACATAGAAATTGAATTATGTAATGGCATATAACAAAATATATAATCACTTACCGCATACATATAGTCATCATGCACATTTACAGCATCACCACGTCCACGATCTGGAGTGACAGCCACCTGTAGAAACCATGAAGATAGAAATTAAAATACATAAAAGTATCGAGAAAATTTTATATAATAGACCATAAAAGAGAAAATATAATGTCAAATAGACTAATCTATTTCATACCTCTCTCAATGGATCAGAACTAGCTATTGCTACAACAACTCTATGGTCCATCATGCCACCAACATCACCAGGGCTATCTCTTGTCAACATCTGCAAATGAAA
Source organism: Sequoiadendron giganteum (assembly GCA_007115665.2). Classification (NCBI taxonomy): domain Eukaryota; kingdom Viridiplantae; phylum Streptophyta; class Pinopsida; order Cupressales; family Cupressaceae; genus Sequoiadendron; species Sequoiadendron giganteum. The sequence goes on from CM021104.1 coordinate 671,719,422, forward strand.
CAATATCTCAGGTATCATGTTGATATAAAGACCAAGAGGGGATAATGGAACATAAGGTTAAATAAGAGAGGGTAGTGGGATAAGAATAGAAGGGTGATGCAGAGAGGGTGCTAAAACTCATTTGAAGTGACAATTTGAATTCAAGAGGAATCTAACAAGATTAAAATGGCCTATTAGAATTATCCAAAAAATCCTCAAAGCTTGAAAACAATCAGGAGTCTAACTTCTCACTTTCACCCATGTAACCTAGCAATAGTGCAAACTCAGTTTTTGGCCTTTAACTCCCACGCTTTCCAAAACACTTGAAAATTAGAAGGTGGGTTTAGATATCCATTTTGGAGTTATACAACATATCTCTTAACCAAATATAACTCTTTTGGACCAATCCATTGAAATTAGACCCTCAATATTGTCCTAGGCCATGAACTAGGCCAGATTTACAAAGCAACATACCTTTAAACTTAACATAGACCCTTGAAACCTTGGGGCATGATTTCATATGCCCTTAAACCTCTAAAAAAACAATCAACACCTAGGGTTGACATCTCCAACATAGCAAACTCCAAAACCCTCAATTTCATGCCAAGTCAAGAGGGTTTATTCAAAGTCCCACTTGCACAACCTCCCAGACCATGCCACTAAATCAAAAATGTATATTCTAACCCCAATATGCTCAAAAGTTGGAAAAAAACTCCACACTCTCATTGATTTCCACAAACCTTAGACCCAAGGCTCCATCTTCATCTGTTTTTCTTCACAAAACTCATCAAGACAACAGGTTTATCTCCTTAGTTCCTTCTGTACAAATCTAATCATGAAACCTAAAACCTACTCAGACTCCCTAGGGCCCATTACAATAGTTATAGTAGGTACAATCAGTGTAAGGGACCTTAAATCATGATTTTGGTTACAAAACACTCAAACAGTGTGTCTTCGACCTATCATAGGAAAACAAAGATATTTACCACAAATCACAATGGATCTCCCTTGAAATTGTTCCAAAATATTTTTAACACCTACCACCACAAAGTAAAATTATTTAAATGGCACAATCTATCTATCTGGGCTCGTATAGGCCTGCAAATGACAAGAAAACTCAAAAAATTGATGAAAAACAGAGATATTCTAATTGCCAGTGCTTCAAACTTCAAGCCAATGTTACAAAACGAGTTTGCATTCCTTTTTAAAGGCTTCTCCTCATCAAAAAAATTCCCAAATTCCTTACAACTACTTTTTAAACCTCTCATGACCATTGCATTACAAATTTGCTGCATTTATGCAAATCTCAAATTTGGCACTTTCAAGTTTTGACTCTTTATATTTTCCTAAACCCTCTTAAACACCTAAAATACTAAAAATAGTCTAATGAGACCTTATTCAACTAATAAATCATGACTTACTCAATAAACATCATCCTATCTACCTTGACACCTCTTGTCAACTCTTATAATTCCTTCCACATGATTTGCAAACCTTACAAGATGAATACAAAAGCCCCTCAAAGTTGATCAATTACAATAGAATGGTCACATTAGACCTTATTAAGAATCAAGGACTCAACTCAAACATCCTAACACACCTTTCCTATCAGACACTTAATGAAGAAACATAGAAAAGAGTGGTTCCCCTGCACCAAAGGGATCAATGGAACATAGGATGGACTGGTATAGATTGATGGGATGGGCTAGGATGGGATAAAAAAATATAGGCTCAAAAATTTGAGGTTAATGGGATGTGATTATTACCTCGAATAATGAAACATAGGATGAATTAGGAGGTTTCTAGGGTTTTACTATAGTACACGAAGTGAGAACTTGACCTATGTGTAGCAATAATAGAGAAGAGTTATCTAGGATGAAACGTGGATAAATATGGTATAACATAGGATGATATAAAGGAACATAGGGTGGAACATAAGGGATCATGGAAAATATAGGGTGATAAAATAATTGGTACAACAAGATGGGAGTAGAAGGACATAAGACACATAGCATGGATTAGAAGATATTAGTGGGATGGGCTAGGAGGGGATCATGTAAAATAGGGTGAACCATTAAATGTTAATGGTATGGGATTTGGAAGGAATAAAGTAAAAAAAAAGTGAATGAGGAGAACATAATGTGACATGATCAAGGAAAACTTGAATGCATTGTTTGTGTTTATCATCAATTTTTTAGATTTGTATATATGCAAAATTACGAAAACTAGATAACAAAGATTTACAACACCATTAATGAATAAAGGCTACTTGAGTGTACGTGTTTGAGGATTTGAATCGCAAGGTGTGGAGGAAGAATTTGCATTGGGAAACTATTTGAAATCCGAAGTAGGTTATGAGACAAACATTCAAATATAACATTCAACTGTTCAAATGCAATAATAATATCTTTAATACTAGGTGCATACCTGTGGACTCAACGTCGAGAATGTATAAGGGTCTGTAGGAATAGAGAATCCCTCATGAACAATGCAACCCTGAAATTTCATCATATCAAAATTATACTAATTTAGTTATTCTTAAATTTCAAAATATAATTTAATGAACAACATTAAAATAACTTGCTAAATTTTACTTGAGTGTCAATACTAAATGTATCATTAAAAATATCATTTGTGAAAGCCATTGCCTCTATAACTGATGTAGGTTGTGTAGTTGCATCATGAGCACCCTGATAATTGTACGTGCAAAAAGCACCACAAGTGCCATAATGGTGGGGTGGATCTCGGGACCTACACGTCTCCTCCACACCAGGCTCTACTAGAGGACTCCCACACTGTATAATGGTCTGGGTGAGTGAGCCAATCAACTTCATCTTGTCCACCTCTACACTATCCTTAACAATGGAAGGAACAATGAAATTCTCCACCATGGGTCTGCCCAAGGCTCTCGGTGCCAGCTATGGATTACGTCATGCAACAAGTCTATCGTGTGTGGAGCCCCCACCTCTACACTGGAAGTCTAAGATGTCAAAATAGTTTGGCATTTTATTGAGGACAAACTCGCAATAGAGTTTCCTCAAATATTATTGTGGCACCTCATGGTTATTGCATGGAGGTTGGTCAAATACCATCCACCACTACTCCCAAAATTTGTTTTTAATTAACTCATGGTGGAACCAATGGATGGGGAACCTCTTATATGCATGAGACAAAGGTTCATTAGTTTTTGGGTCTATAAATTGGGTACACAAGTCAACTTTGCTAATTTTTAGTTTTTTGACATATGCATATGACAAACCACTAGCATAAAATTGTCTCATCTCATGCCTCTTATTTGACCAAAAATTCATTTTCTTGCTCATTTCTCTTACATGAGTTACAGTTGACTCCAATGATTCACCAATACCTCTCCTATAAGGGTGGGTTTTGGCATGCTCAGTTAATCTTGCAATTAATTGTTGAATGTCTATTTTATTGTTTTCAATTTGATTTTGAATATTTTCTTGTGTTCCTTGAGGATGCCTATGAATTGATGGAGGGGTTTCGGATTGTTCATGTATAGGAGGCACTTCATGAGGGGGTGATTGTGAATTCTCAATGTTTTGAGGTGGAGATTCATTCCCTGCGAATCAGAACAAAGTTTTATTATAGAAAACTATTTAAATTTGCATTCTAAATAAAATTCAAAATAAATAAAATAAAAATACATACCTCTTTGCAATCTTCAACCTCTCTGACATGTTGGCAGAATCCTCATGGAGAATAGAAACCTAAGGATGCAAATAATGGAAGAGATTTGGCAAGCGTGAGTTGTAGACTTGAAATCCTCTTCCTCAAGCCGTAGGTTGAAGACAAAATGATGGTTTGAAACCTGATTTTTGGATTTTATGTCAAATAAGCCATTTGGCACAGGCCAAATTTGGCATATGCCAAATGGCTTATTTCAGGATTTTTTTGAATATTTTTCAATTTGGCAGCTACAAAAATTTGAAGTGGAGTATCATTTTCTAAATCATTTGTCCCCCTTCAATTATTTTGAGCTTTTCTCATGATCTTAATGTATGCCTAGTCATGTACTCACAATGTGGACGTCGCTGCAAGGGGGGGTCTGCTGCAATAGAAAAGAATGTTAAATTGATATGTTTTATTATTATTGTTACAAGTATTTCATTAATTAAAAGAACACTAGAGTGGTGCTCTTTACCTGATAGGGAAACATCATGTTCCTGATCTTGTTTTATAGCCTCATGCTCAGCATATTGAACACCCTCTAAATCTTGATCTGGAGTTGAAAAATGAAAGGTTACATTAATTAATACACTAGTTGCAATTAAATATGTTTAAAATAAAATTAGAGTGGTCCTCTTTACTTGATGGGGTCACATCATGTTTGTGATCTTGTCTAGACTGATCATGTTCAACATGTTGATCATGTTCTACATACTCTAAAGTTGAAACACGAAAGGTTACATTAATTAATACACCAAATGCATTTAAAAATTGCAATTAAAGATGTTTAATTTTATTAATGCATACTACATTTTGTATAGCACATGAATACATTTAGTACCAAGATGCACACTATGACCTTCATTTGTAGGTTATGCTCCACCCTCACTAGGATGCATTCCAAAGTCATGTGCAGTATTATCATTTCTTGTCTGTTTAAAACAAATAGGCACATAATTACTTTATGGTGGAAATTATTGAATAGATTGCACAAGTATTTAATTTTAAATAAATTTTATTGAGTTTATTTACTTGTGGGTCGGCTGCAGTGGAAGAGTGTGTTTGCCTAGTCAAGACTCTTAGGCGTTAAGCTAGGGCTCCATAGCCTTGTTGGAAGGCAATATTTAGGTCCTCTTCTGTGGGAACTCTATTAAATTTAGAGCCCTGCTTTTTTGCATAAGATCATGAATTTTTCTTCTATGGTGTGATGAAACCAAAATTCTTTGCAATTTATTATTTGGATGCAATATTTAATTTATTGATACATACAATTTGTGTGGATAATTTCATATAACCACTGGAGCCAAGTTTGTATTTCCCATGTTTTTCTAGTCTTGCCTTTGTTTCCTTCGATGTGTCAGAAAGCCTATGAAAAGTTTGAATACGTTAGATTATGTAAAAAGAAAGAGTAATTAGTATATAATTACACTTTTCATATTATCACATACCTTCCTTGGCCAATAGTGTCTTTCCTTTTTTCTTTCCAGCCTTCTCCTTCACATCTGACACCAGGTCCTTCCACTCCCTCTCTAGAATCATGGGGGGACACTTGTACTTTATGTTCTTCTCTAAATGTGACATATATTGGTCCCTCACATACACTATATAGGGACCAAATTTCTTAAGGACCTTAGTTCAGTTGAATGTTTTATCACCGAACAACACAACCAAATGGTTAATGAGCTCGTCTTTTAAATCTTGATTTTGGGCATTCCACCATGTATGTACGTTAGGCCCAAAGAGCTCCAATGTAATATCACTTAGATGCTTATAAAAAACATCATTTCCTGCAAAATGATCATGTGATCATCAGTATAAAAAGAGTGATCAATAAGTAAATTTCAATTGGATTATATATAATAATAATTAATTTTTTTTAAAGTACCAAGGACCTTCTCTATCTTTATGGGAACGAAATCCTCGGTCACCACAAATGTGACTAGAAATTTTCTCATACTAGTAATACAGGAAGATCCAAGAAATGCTTCTAAAACATCACCAGTACTAGTTGCCTCTGCATGCCCAGGTACATGTCCTGGCACATGTTCTGGCATGTGTTCGTTGCCAGAGGGTGCACTATCGGATGCTTGCATGGTATGTGTTGCCGAAATTTCAGTCGAAAATATAGGCACAGATGATGGGGTCAGATGATGTGATGTATGCACAAGAAGACCAAGATCGAAACTTGTAGAAACCCCTCCTCCTTGGGGAGCACCTGGAGTACCTCAATCATGGCCAATAACATCATGACGATGCAAAATTTCCCTTAAAAACAACAAATTTTATTTCATGACATAAAAGAGTATAAAATATAAAACAATGAATGAACTTATGTTATAATTAAAGATCTCATGACAACTTACTTGCAATTTCTATGCTCTCTTAGTCAATATTTTAACCCTTTCTCTTATCTCATCTATTTGAGGCACTATGAATATCAACTGAAGGATTTCTTCATTGGATTTTTTTCGGTCTTCCTAATCATATCTATAGGGTTTGTGGAATATGTGATGTCATCACCACATAAGAGTGAATGCACCTCTCTATGGATGCTCTCCTCTACTAGTGCTGGTGCCTTTCCTTGATCAGCCGACTGTGACAAGAATACTAAAAACATTATCAAAATTAGCCCAGTAAACTTATGAAAAAAACATAATAATAAAAAATTTTGCTCGTATCTAATTTGTACAATTTCAATGAGGTAAACTTATTAGGTAGAAGCACCTGAAGATGCATTGTCATCTGAGCTCTGGGTTGAAGCCTTCCTCGTACAATCAATGTCTTGCTATGAAAAAAAAAAATATAATTTTTTTTTTACCGAAATGAAACCAATAGACTTATGGAAAAAAACATAATAATAAAATGGTATATTGGAGTCATTAAAATGGTATAATTTTAGACCTACTACATGTCTCCCTTTCCTCTTCTCTTCCTGAATTTCCCTCGCTCGAGGAAGACATATTTGAAAAATACCTATTTAGTGTACCTGCACTCATAAGGATGTTGGATAAAGTTATTTCATAGTGATGTGATCCCAAGGTGACATTATGATTAGTCTATCATTTCATCGCTAGAATTTGAAAGGTTATAAGGTAATCAATTCTTGATAGATTGCAAATTATTGTTACTACTATCCAAATGTGTCCATCACAAATCAAATCTAATTAACGTTTTAACTCCAAAACTTTGTAACAAGTGTTAAATGTGACTATGGTCCACTAGTTACACAACCAAGGCCTCAAATGTATTCTGTAATTGTAATCAAAGGAATTTTTCTCTTCATTCAAGTAAATAAACTTGAAGGGAAACACTAACAAGTGGTTTATTGGACACCTACATGACTAAAAATAGCAGAAAATTTACATATAATTTCCATATGTCTAAGTGATTAATAGGGAGGGAGTGTGTAGTAGGCTCGGTTAAGTCATCATAAGTTAATGCTTTGGCAATAAAAATTGTTTAAGTCATCTTCAATATTCCTATGTCTCATTGCTAGGAGACATTCGGTATGTTTTAAGGTAGGATGAGTTGTCGCATCAATGTTCTAGTTCTCTATGACAAGGTTTCAACATCTTCAAATAGTGAGAGTTAGTGCTCATAGTCACTTGAAACAATTTTTTTGATTATGTATGATGGTAGGATTTGATAACTTAAAAGAATTGGCTACCTAACAAGCTTAAAGTTAAATGAAAAAAATTTAGTTTAAGGGGTTAGCACTTTGTTTCATCTTTTCATATTGGTTTGATGCTTCAAACGATGCATTTATTATCCCACTTCTATCATATTGTATTCCCATCCCATTTTTGGAGGAGTTGATACCAAAATTTCATATCAAATACCACATTCTTGAAGCAATTTTATGTGTTTTTATTGTTTTTCTTAAGTTATTTTGTGTTGTATGGATCCATACAAGCCTGAAATGATCTGAGATCATTGGTGAGTATAAATATATGTGTTCCTTTTCATCTTCATTTGTTTTGAAGTGCTAAATCATTGTTTTGTGGGAGAAAAAAATCAAATATAGGGACTACCCAATTTTGCCCGTGTAAGGGTTTGAGGGCTAAATAGAAATAAAATCCACCAATCCACCCATTGTCTTGGAACTGTAACTCAGTGGATTGGTGTGCAACATGGTATGATAGAGGCTCATTGCATTTAGGGGTCTTATAAATAAAGAAACTTGGTATTGAATTGATGCCCTAGGGCTGACAGGGGCATTTTTCTTGTGAATTTGTGGTTGTTAAGTTAGGGTTTATCAATTTGATGGATATCTTGGTAGAGTCATGGTGACACTACTTGATGGTCCAATATCTACTTAAAAACAAAAATATCTCTAGAAAATATAAGAACTATAATGGGATGGCATTAAATGAACCTTAATATGAAGGATCTTGTAATGAAGGACCTTTGAATTAAGGTCTTCATTTGAAGGTTCCTTTTATAAAGCATTTTGGACATGAAATATTTCAAATCAAAAATACCTTCATTTGAAAGTCTTGACATGGTATCATTTTTAAATGAAGGTTCTTCACTCAACTAGTATTTTGTAATTGTGAAATTTTGGGATTATTTTTTTGTCTCATCCCACAAGTGGGAGATACTATTGTGCAATCACTCATTAAAAAATAGATGAATGTGTGATAATAATTTAGGGTTAACTATAAATCCATTTGAGCCTTTTATAAATGAAAATACATTTGATGCAATCATATGCCTTGCCAAAGTTTTAACTTAATAGTAAGGGCATCATGAGTAGCTTGTTGGGCCCATTCAACAATCTCTGATGCAAGCATTGAATTGTCTAGAATGTACCTACTATCAAGAAAGCCAATTTTTTTACCTGTATGACTATATCTCAAGCAATAGGTCTAATTGTGATGGAAATGATATTGAAAAAGATTTTGTAATCCAGGTGTTGAGAAGCATAATTGGCCACCATCCTAGGAAATATTCTTCATTCTCACTTTTAGGTGTTAAAATTTAACAATACCTTGATTGATGAAAGAGCCCAAAGAGCCTTTCTCCATGGTATCCAAGTACACATAGTAGTGGTCTTCTCATATACAGTTGGACATTATTTATAGATCTTAGCTAGTAATTATTCATTTAACCTAAGGTTTTCTCATAATGCCATAATTAGAAAAGTATGATCAAATTCTTCTATTATGAAGAATTGGTCTATGTGCCACTAGTAATCACTATAAATGTTTCTAACGATAAAATTACTAATTGCATCAGGTAGGAGAGAATAAACTTTGAGATCTTCAAAGATTATATTCCTCTATTCATATTTTCTAAGGGTTGTGTGTGGAGGAGGTTATCACTACTAAGAAGGGAGGAGACCTTTCCTTGCATATGTTTGTGGTGGAGTTATTAAAGAAGAATTGCATGCCTATATTTCCATTTATTAGATCTAGCTTAGCCTAGCATATACTTTGGCTCCTTTACCCCTATAAACTTCCATTTTTTTTATTTTATGTTATGTAAGCATAATTCCATGCTATGTTGAAATATAAGAGGTGGATGAGGCAAAAAGGAAATAACCCTTTTTTAGTTCTACCCTCAAATTTTTTCTTATTGTTTTATGTTTTTAGCAACTTTGTGGACATAATATTTGAGGTAGGTCATACAAAAAAGAATAACATGTTCCCACCAACAACCAAGATGTGGGTATGGGGGTTTTCCCAAGACCTGAGGCTAGTCCATAAAAATGTGAGACTTAGCTATTTTATTTTTTCTGTGTTTATCTTATACCATTTTATGAGAATGGGGGTGCCAATCTACAAGAAGATCTTTGGAAAATAGGCATGAAAATTGTAGGTTAAAGAGAATGGAGGTGCCAAACTTACAGTACCCATTGTCCCTTGGTCATCAATTTTCCCTGAGTGCTCTCAACCTCGTCCTCGGTGCTGGTATTGACCTTGTTTTCACTCCTCCATACTCTTCCTTGGTGTTGGTATAGACCTTGTTTTGACTCCTCCAAACTCTTCATCGGTGCTGGTATTGACCTTGTGTTAACTCTAAACTCTTCCTCGGCACTGGTATTAACCTTGTTTCCACTCCTCCAAACTCTTCGTCGGCGTTGGTATTGAACTTTCACTTCTCCAATTTGACGAGCTACAACTTGGTTTCATTAGGTTTTAGATTATGTTAATTATATTTAAAATTATGGTGCCATTTAGCAGGTTTTAGAGTATGTTAATTAAATTTAAAATTATGGCGCCATTTAGCTAGGTTCTAATATTCTACAATATAGTTAAGTATATATTATCTATATTTTACATAATAAATAATATAATTATTCAACTTATTATAATTATATATAATTATATTCTTTAACAAAATTATTAAATACATATAAAATTATTATAATTAATAATTAATAATAAGTATATTTTTATATAATACAAAATATAATTAATATAATAGTAATATTAGATTAAATTATATATAATATAATTATATTTATTATTATATAATAGTATATATAGGCTTTTACCTGATATTTTAGAGGATTTTACCATTACACTACAAATGGTTTACCATTAAATGGTAGTTGAAACTTGTTTTCCAATGACACAATAGTGGTTTACAGGCATGAGATTTGTTTCAAGCTCAAATCTCACAATATATGTATCATATTAGCTAATACAAAGAGAGATAGAAACTAAAAAGATAGATAATGAGAGAAAGAGATGAACTTAGACAGATAGGGAGAGAGAGAGAGAGAGAGAGGATGAGAGAGAAATATAAGAGATACAAAGGAAAAGAGAGAGAGGGAAAATTCAATACCATCAGCCTAACAATGCTTCATCGGCAGAACCCCCATAATAGTCTTGTCGATGGCCTGATGAAAATAGCTCACAACCTAGTATCGGTGTAACAATAATCTATCAGGCTGACTCCAAAGGTGCTCTCCTGATATACTGATAGAGTCAAGTTGTCAAAAAAAGTAACCATGAATTATAACCATGGGCATGAATTATCGAATTTTATCAATAATCACAAAAATATACCATACTTTGATTTTATGAATAATCTAAATTGTAGAAATTTGTGTGACAAGATCCATATTATAGCCTACATTCACATTGCATCTATACACAAATTTGAAATATTGTAGTGACGTAACTTGCTTCCCCCGTTCCTAAAAAAATTCAATACCATCGGCTTAATAATGCTTCATCAGTGGAACACCCATCACAGTCCCATCGATGGCCCGATGAAAATATCTCACAACCTAGTATCGATGTAACAATACTCTATGAGGCTGACTTCTACGGTGCTCTCTCGATATACCGATAGAGTCACGTTGTCAACAAAAGTAACCATGAATTATAACCATGGGCGTGAATTATCGAATGCATAGAGTATATCGGGTGAACTATGGTGCATCGGGGAAATATTATCTGGCATCCCACTAATAGAACAAAGGATAGGTGTCCATTGGTGGAGAGGGTCGCTATCAGTGAATGAAACGTCTTAGGTCTACAAGTTGCAATTGTGACTAGCTAAATGGAAAGAAAAATAGAAAATTGTAACCAACATTTAAGTGGAAATAATTAAAAGTAACCACACTTTTTGCATGGTTGAACCAATTTAAAAATTCAGCCAAAGGTGATAGTAAGAAAATTAAAATGCACCTATATGAAATATTTAGTCTAAGAGCCAAATTTGGATGGAAAAGTTAGTAAGAAGTAGTGTCAAAAGTGGAAAATTAATCATGAAATCATGGCTAATAGAGCATACAAAATATATTAGAAAAATCAAGAGAACTTATACCTGCACATAAAAACACTAAAAATAATATTTATATCATATAACTCATTTGGGAATATATTACAATATGGATTTTACAAAGCCTTTCAAATATACCTTCCCATTTTAACTACTATATTACAAGAATATAACTAATTATTTAATAACAAAAATAAACAAGTTAATAAGGTGAATTTGTTAATGTTAATCTTAATATTCCAACACCCTCCCTTAAGTTTTACATTCCAAAAAACAAAACATGTTGATTGAAACAAACAAATATATATTATTTAGAAGCATTTTATTTAAGAAATAAATCATGAACCAAGTGTAACTCTATCAAGTTGCCTCATAACCTTCAGAATGGTGTAACTCTCAAGTTGAATTCTTCAGTTCATGGACTACCACCTCCCTAAAATTTTGAATCACAAATCCCTTAAAATATTGGATAATAATCCATTGCTCCATCAAGTTGTCTCATGACCCTTGGAAGGGTATAATTCCCTAGACCCACACAATCTCAAACTATCTAGGAAAAAATACATATTGAGTTCCCGAGATCCCTATCTATTTTCAAAAAATAAACTTCACAACATATGCATTCTTCAATTATTTCAACATAAAAAAGGAAAGAAAAACTAAAATATTCTTCTGATACAAAGACGCAACTATGAGTTAGAAGCTGACTCAAGATGATAAATTTTTTCCACCTCTAATAATTAAGGCTCAAATAAGTATCAATCCAAGAAGTATATTTAAAATAATAATATTCAACAAAAGAATTATCTAGGAGGTCCTCATCCACAACATAATCTTCAACATAGGCTAAGCTAACATCATTTGATTTTTCTTTAAGTTCTCCCTCAAGAACATCAGTGGTTTGAGTTATACAAGTCCACACTATGTGATCCTTTTTCTTACAATAGTAACATTTATTTTTATTTTTTAATTATTATTACCTCATGAGTATAATACATTCTCATGTTGAGAATCAAATTTTAAATATTTTCCAAATTGTTCTTTTTTTTTCTCCTAATAGGGCCAAAATCACATCTTCTTGTGTTTGAGAAGTTATTGGACCAAGCATCGAAATAACATTATTTTATTTTCAAAGTATTTAACAAAATATCCTTAGTATCTTCATCATCTAATAGAGCCTTGACTTCTACCAATTTTCTAATGAGAGATCTCAAATTTATTATGTGATTTGACATAGTGATTATATCTCTCATTTTGAATCTAAATAGTTGAAGTTTTAGGAAAAACTTCACATTAACTATTTTTTCTCCAAATAATGTTCTTTGCTTTAACCAATAGTAGGTTACACATGATATTTTTAGTTTCCTTAATATGAAAATATTGATGTAATATTTTACTATTGACAATCCGATATTGCGTTTGAAGAAAAACATAGACAATTATATATTTACATCTAATGCAACATCCATTGAAAGCTTGTATAGTGTGTATATTTATAACTATTGTTAATTTTAGGTTTAATTGACTAGTACATTATTGTTTGTGTGTTGAAAGAATTCTTTCCATTATTTTTAGTTATTACATTGGAATACAAATCATATTTAATTTCATACCAATATACTTCTTTCATAAAGATATTTGTTTGATTTTTCCTTGCTATTTTCATCTTAACATTTTCAAAAATGTATGTTATAATTTAGAATTATTTCAAATTGGTACAAAAAGGATTCTAAGATATATATTTAATCGTAAATTTTAACAATCATAAATATCATTTAATTTGTATGTTGTAACTTGAGTACTTTTAGTTAAAATAAAAATAACTTAAATTTATATATACATATAGTTAAATTGCTAAAGTTGTTTGTCCATTTTATTTTTTACATTTGTTAACTAAACATATTCTAGTATTACACATACACTTTATTAGGATTATATCTATTTACTGTAAGATTTCCATTATGAATAGATTGCTCCAAACAAAATCACATCACTTAAGTCTACTTAGTTCACAAAGGTAGACCCACCTAGGTCTGGTAGCACCTGAAGAGAAGAAGGTTCAAATCATTTGGCCTTGTTTGTTACCCTATAATGTATCAAGAGATTGGAAACCTCTTGAGGTGTTCTTACCTATTTTTTTGAGAGCTAATAGCCTCCAAACCTCCAAATACACAAAAATATTCCACTTGTATGGCCGAATTCTTGCCAAACCCAAAAACCCTTGTTTTAGGCCAAAATCATGAGGGTTTATTGAATCTCCTACTTACACAACCTCCTAGACCTTAAAAAAAACTCAGACACAACCCATTAGGTTTGCACATGGATACAAATTCATAAAATCAGATCTCCCATACATATTTTGTTGAAACCTAGGCTTGAACCTCTCATTTTGCATGCTTTTCTTCACAAAAATCTTGAGGACAACAGCTATACCTTCTTTATTTCTCATCCTACATGCTATTCATGCATCCTAAAATTAAAAAAGCATCCATGGGGCCTCCTACACAAGCTACACTAATCAAAAAAAGTGTAAGAGCCCCGTTATATCATGTTTGGACTACAATACCCTCAAAAATAGGGTAACCGAGTTGTATGCAAAGAAATGAAGCTTTCTAACTCAAATCAACGCCTTAATACCTAAAATCATATTCAAACCAAATATAAAACATATCTTCATGACATGGAATTGATTTCGCATCAAAATATGGCTGCATGTGACTGTATAGTGCTACAAAAGATGAAAAATATATAAATTTTGAAGAAAAACACAGATTTTGGAATGTCAAGAGCTTGTATTTTAAATCCTCAACCATAAAAAAACTTTACAATGACAACTTTATTCCTTTTAAAGGACTTTAAACCTCAAACAATGAACAACCACCTCGACAACCAACTTTTTAATCTTTTATGAATACATGAAACATTAAACACACTAATTTCAATGTTGTTAACATCACTATTGAAATGTTTTAATTTTCAACCTTTCAAATGTATTGAAACTGCTAGGACACCTCTAAGGCCATGCTAGTGACTTTATAATAGCCTTATTATTGAAATGACACTAACCGTGCACCCTTTTACATGTAAATTCTCCAAGTTGACTTTAAAATGCTACAAAAATCTTTAGTGCAAGACTCAAACTCCTAACTCAAAACTTCACCTAGAACATGAATAATGATCTTGAGTGACCTTATGCACAATAAAACATTCTTTAAATTCATAAACCAACCTATTGACCTCCCTAATTATCATCACATGATTAAGCATAGAAGATGAGGTGTAGGTGCTCCTGCACCACTACCCCATCCAAAATTTTCTCACATTACACAAAGCCACAATGTTCATCCAAGATAAGCCAATCAAATCCTACCTTATGTTTCCTAGTAATCAAATTGGAGATGATCCAAAAAATGACATTGCAAAGGGTGATTGGTCTAAAAAATCTAAATGACTTTCCAATTATTTCACTACTACGATCAATGTCTCATCTTTCATAAAATTTCCTAGAACACTATATTCATTATGATCATATGGAAGATTCTAGGAGAGCTACAATAGTTGTACCATCATGAAATAAAATTAAACATTCAAAAGTACATCATGAATTAATTATGTAATGGCATAAAAATTAAAAACATCATGAATTAATTATGTAACCACATAAGTCAAATATAATTATATAAATAGACTAATGTCAATAGATAATAAAATTGCATATCTCATACATTTCAATGTCATTGATCTTCTTATTCATCCAAATATTTTTATGCATCATCCGATCTAGATTCGACATTGTAAGGATTGGTCATATTATCATCATTGTCATTAATATCATATTCGATAATGTCATCATGCACACAGATATCATGTTCATGAACATTAACTCTTGCATCATCATGATCTAGTTTCTCCTCTTCGACATCTTCATCAGGCACATCATCAACTGAATGTTGATCCTGATCATCATCTACATCATCTTCTAGTTCTTCGGTATCTTCTTCTTCCACGACATTATACTTTACTGACCTTCCTCTTGGATCATGTCTAACAAAAAATGACCAACCCAGTTTACCTAGGACCTCAGAGTAAAATACCTGCTCACATTGGCTAGGAAGAACATAGGGCTCATTTCTAGCTCACTCGATTGACCTTGTATTAACCATTGTAAATCCATTATCATGTTCGATAACAGTTCTCTCAAGATTATTTTAATTCAATCATAGCTTGTAGCATAGGATGACAAACATAACTAATTTGAAGAAATTAAAGTCACACTTAAGTATTTCATCCAAAATCCCATAGTATCGATTTTCTGAGACTTCTGGATGTATGTTGCTTCTAGATGAAACATTAGTCACCAAAAGGACTGCAGTTATCCCAGAATCACAAGTTTTCTTTGTGTCATCCAACTTTTTTATTTGAAATTTACGACCATTTCACCACATAGCCTTGTGGTGTTTCACTTGTAATATGTCAAAAATGTAAAAATTATTGCAATATCGTCAGTTGATAAACATATTTATTCTTGGTTGAATGTATGGAAAGAAAAAAATTTCAACATATATATACATCAATATAATTGAAAATAATTAAATAATATGGGTGATTAATATATTTATACATACGTGTTTATCTCTTAAACCATATGCTAAATCAATTTCCCTTGGTGTAACATTGGAACCTCCATGACGATGAGCTTCTTTAACCAATGAAGCCACACCTTCACATGTTAATGTGCGACCAGATTGTTGATATCGTTCAATCCATACTGTCATCCAATTAAGATTCTTTGCAACGTACAAATGTAGTGCATCCCACTCTCGACCAACTGTATAAAAAAATAAATAAATTCACAAATGATGTATAATTAGTTATTTACCATGGTATATGATCTTAATTTATAATTGATGTATATTGAAGATTAATAATTAAATAAGTACAATATACATAAAAAATAAAAGTAAAATGTATTCTAATTAATCTCCATGACCATCTTATAATTACTTGTCACTCTCCTCAATCTACCTTTCTCCATCAGGTACTCCCCTTCGAATTTGTTAATGGAGTTGGGATCCCAAATGTGATCTACATGGATCTTTGCTGCAAACTTAGGAAGATATTCAGTAATGTACACCATGGTCTGGTATACAACATATCCCTCCACAATAGAACCCCGAGGATGTGCTCGTTTTCTAACCAAAGCCTTCAAAAATTTCAAGTGCATCTCAACCATCCACATTGACCTTGTGTGTACAGGTCCACACAATTCAACTTCCTCAAATTGGTGTATGAGGTAGTGTTCTTATGCGTTGAAAAATGTCAAAGGTAGACACTTTTTCATTTCACACATTAGATAGAAATTTTTTCTCTTTCAATAATTTATGTCTTCTTTATGGATTCCTTTAGATGACAACCATCTACAAGTGATTCAAGTTATAATTATATTAACGAGATTTAACAAAAATATACAATATATTACATAACAAATAAAACAAATGGAAATTATAAGATCTATACAATGAATTGAACAAATAACAAAAAAACATAAAAAAAATGTATAAAAAGAGATAAAATCTATCTTCTTTGAAATCGAAAGGCATTTCCATAGCATAGAGATATAGAGAGAAAATATAATAAAGAGTTTAACTAATGAAATGTAGAAAATAGATTCTTGTATTTTTTATTCATGCATTGCACATTTTCAAACTCAAAGCATCACTTCACATTGCATAATGAATAACTAGATGTTGATAGATGACAAAATTTCAATTACAATATAGCTTTTGACAAAGTCAACCTAAGCAGTTATCCAATTACTTCACATTGCATAACTAATAACTAGGAGCAGTTGCCAATTGCTTTAGCTTGTCATGGCATTCCATGAGACCACATTTATTTGAGACATTTTTTCAAATAGTTCATTCCCTTGTCTATGCTACCACATTTTTCATATATGTCTACCAAAGCATTTTATCAAATAGTTCATTTCCTTCTTGCTATGGCTAAAAGCCTAAAACAGATGCTTTGGAACAAGCTATGGATGCTTGGAAAAAATAAAGGAAAGCATAATAGTAACCAATAGCATAGACAAGCCATTGAACTTTTTCAAAAAATGCCTCAAAGAAAAGTGGTCTCATGGTGATGGAATTCCATGACAAGCCATAGACAAGGCAGTGAATTGTTTGATAATATGCCTCAACTACTTGCATTTGACAACCTTTTTCTCAAGTGAAAATTCGCCACCATAGGAAAAAGCTTCTGAGATAGCGAAAATCGAGCAAGGTTATTATAGAGGGGCCCAACGTGATCCCATAGGATCAAATGAGAAGTTTCTAAGAATCACGATGTATGAGTAATAGCATGTTGAAGTTTGCAGCCATTTTGCACTTTGGACCCTTAAGGGATCGATCCAGTTGAATGTAGCTTAGAGTGATTCCAAGTGTTTAGGTGCAAAAGAGGACCATTCCTAGCATAAAAGTACCCAATTGAACACATTGGAATAGTCTGTTTTGTCACACGAGTTGCAGAATGAAAGTTACACCACTTTGCAACTTTCAACTACTTGCATTTGACAACTTTTTCCTCGAGTGAAAATTCACCAGCACAGGAAAATGCCTTCGAGATAGCAAAAACTGAGAGAGGTTATTGTATATGGGCCCAATGTGATCTTGTAGGTTCAAACAAGAAGTTTCTAAGCATCACGGTGTTTGAGTAATAGCATGCTGAATTTCATAACCATTTTTCACTTTGGACCCTTAAGGGATCGGTCTAGTTGAACGTAGCTCAGAGCGATTCTGCGTGTTTAGGTATGAAAGAGGACAATTTCTAGCATAAATGTACCCACTCAAATGTGTTGGGACAATTTTTTTGGTCACACAAGCTGCAAAATGAAAGTTGCACCACTTTGCAACTTTCAACTACTTGCATTTGACAAATTTTTCCTCGAGTGAAAATTCACCACCATAGGAAAATCCTCCGAGATAGTGAAAACCAAGAAAGGTTATTGTAGAGGGGCCCAAAATGAAATCATAGGTTTAGACAAGAAGTTTCTAAGTGTCATGGTGTCTGAGTAATAGCATGCTAAATTTCATAGCCATTTTGCACTTTGCCTCCTTAAGGGATCGATCTGGTTGAACGTAGCTCAGAGCGATTCCACATGTTTAGGTGTGAAAGAGGACCATTCCTAGCATAAATGTACCCACTCAGATGTGTTGGAATAGTTTTTTTGGTCACATGAGCTGCAGAACGAAAGTTGCACCACTTTGCAACTTTCAACTACTTGCATTTGACAACTTTTTCTTCGAGTGAAAATTCGTCACCATAGGAAAAAACCTCTGAGATAGCAAAAAATGAGAAAGGTTATTTTAGAGGGGCCCAATGTGAACTCGTGGGTTTAGAGAGATATTTCATAATCACCACAATTTATGGGTAAGACCTTGTCAAATATTGTTGCCCTTTTGCACTTTGCACCCTTAAGGGATCGAGTCAGTTGAACCATAGTATTTGTTTTGTTGAATGTCATACCCTAAGGTATGTTAGAGATGACCTAGGTTGCATCTATTTCTCCAAGGCATACACTACCCTACCTTGTCACTTCATCAAAGGACAATAGATTTTAAGGAAGGTTATTCATTAAGACAAGCATCATGAATGTATGAACACAAGGGAACTGTGAAGGGTCACTATACATGGCAATGTGAAAATTAAAAGGACAAATTAGAAATGATTAGTGATCAGTTGTTAAGTACAGTGAATGTATGATTATAAAGTTATTGACAATCAAATTCACTCACCATAGTCAATGTCCTATGACTGCCAAGTCTATGTCAGTCAGTGTCTAAGGACTCCAAGAGCTATGACTGTGTATGCAAAAATAGGTCCTTATGAATGTGGAGTCTTCAAAAAATAGAGTAAGTCAATGAAAAATATTACAATAGTGATGGAAGAACATCTTGAAAATCCTCCCATTTCTCAATACTTGTAGAAATACATGCAGCAAAATAATCCTCCCATTTCCAACACAAGTCATGAAATATATTGTACTTGAGAAAAGGGCAAAAGGAGTTGCTTCCCAGTTTCTTTTTTCTATTCCACCTCAGCTGGCCCAACTATTTGCATTCCAAAATGGTTCAAAACATGTAAATCACCTGCTCCCTATGAAACAAATGGGTAGTAGCCTCTTTATGGGTGTGTAGTATCATAGGAATTTGGTCCACAAAAAATATGCAAAAGCCTCTTAATCTTAGACATAGACTCACATAAAAATCATTAAAAGACCAATAACTAAATCATGTCAGTCATACAATAGATGAGACCTACTATCACCTTCATGCATGCTAGATAAGGAGGTCGATTGAAGTTCCTACAATGGTGATGTGCCCCTTCATTACTTTATCATCTCTCAATGACCCTAAGTATAAATTTAAAATATATCACTGAGAGGATTAACATAAAATGTGTAGCATATAACAATCTGATAAATCTAGGAGATGGAAAAGAAAGAGAAGATTGACAGCCAGAAAATGCACTAGCAACCGATGTTTCTCATACCACTAAACACTTGCACTAGCAACCGATGTTGTTCTTTTCTTATATACTTTGACAAACTTCAGTATTACCTATAGTCACAATCAGAAAAGTATCAATGACAATGCATATGACATCAAACAGTAATCATGAAAAAGTCTTATTGCAAGGTGTTGGTCCAAAAGAGTGATCAATAACATGGCTTTACAAATTCAATGTGCATACTTACGAATCAATTTAGGGAACCATCCGGGTGTGCTCTAGTCTTTATTTTGTCGAGTATTGCCTTGTGGTCAGACTCACGCACTTTCCACATGTTCTTGTTTGCAGGTTTACCCTTATATTTGATCAAATCAATGTTGGTGGTGACGACAAGGTTCAAATACTAAAGAATTTTATGATGCATGTCAAAGTCCTCAAACAACCAAATTGCAACATTCTTAATTGGATACCTTCGAAGCCATGTTCCAGTAACAACCATCGAACCTATAGGATATTCTATGTTTTCTCCGTCTATAACTAGGGACTCCAATTTCCTTTTGGCCTCGATACAATGGCACAGGTAATAATATGTACCCTCTTCATTGTCTTCATCTGCAATTACCTCATAAACGTGCCCTACATTGATATGTTCATCTTGTTAGATTTATATACTGAGCAACATAATACAAATTGTAAGTAAGATATATTATCTAGTTCTAGTAGGTCCGATACATGATCAAAGTCAATGGATGATTGCATCTCCATGATTTATAGAGCTGTGGGGAGCTGATAAGTGTCAAGTGGGGTTAGAATTCTTATAGACCATTCATCAACCCACTCTGTTGACTCACAATCATTCCATGATTGAAGTGTACATGCATAACAAAAGCATGCCATCTTCCTTGTATGGATAGTCCATGTACCTGCATTGGAGCTTCTAAAAGAGTGTAGCTCGCTCAATCCTATTAGTGTACAACAATCCTCATATTTTGCAATGTTAGTATCATCTACTAAATGAACAAATCTATGAACTAAAGAATTGCCTTCACTACCTAGACCTATTGAACCATTGCACCACTGGACAATTGATCTCGTATCTATCAACTTTACACTATTTGTGTACTTTAACTCTTCTTGTGCTAGGGCTCTTTTGATGCATGCACCTGCTCCATCATGCTCCCCCTTTCCATTCCCGGCCTCTGAGAAGTTCCACATATGTTGAACACCACTAATCCTATGCATCCTTCTCAACCAGTAAAACATTCTGGTGTTCTTGAATTGTGATGTATAATTATCTGACCATATGATATGTTGACTAAATGGTATGCCCCTACTAGACAAATCAACATAGAACATATGAAAGCAACCTTGAAAAAACTCTGTAGAATGTGTGCGATCATCACTGATGTAAAAGTGATACTCCCTCAATAATTTCCTATTTTCCTCTACACTATCATTTGCATGAATGAATGCTATATGTACAAATACAGAAACCTACATAGATTTGTAGTACTGTGATTGCACCTCATTCTGTGGTTGTAGTGTGTAGTTCTCAGCGAACTCGACAACTGAAACAATATGACGAAGTGGAAATGTGTCCTTGCATAACTTGAACTATGAGTCCAACCATTGTGCTCTGTGTGTATGCATTGCATAATTGTAAACCACCTGATCATGAAAAATTCCCATAAATTGATACACTAGAATCTTATCACTAACCAGTTCACACATTTTTGCTTCTTTCCCATCTTTTAGACTGTATGCCACTGTCGTATATTTGCCAAAATCCACAATTTTGTCTCCAATTGTGTGTGTACTAGCCATGTGTCGTCAAATTGGAAAATGTTGCATGCCACCACAATGATCACATGTGCCATCCAAACATGATTTTTTGTAAAAAATTTGACCATCCTCTCTTTCACATAAAATGGAAGACAAAAATATCCTTGACGATTTAGGTGGAGGCATTATGTTACATT
This sequence comes from Sequoiadendron giganteum, assembly GCA_007115665.2. Lineage (NCBI taxonomy): Eukaryota > Viridiplantae > Streptophyta > Pinopsida > Cupressales > Cupressaceae > Sequoiadendron > Sequoiadendron giganteum. The sequence goes on from CM021104.1 coordinate 671,741,315, forward strand.
CCTGCAAAACATTGTCAGTATGCATATCTACACATATACGTCAATAAATATCATAATGGTTAGAAAAATCAATATGAACCCTACAACAACAAGTAGTGTGTGTGTGATTTATTTTGACATAAAAAGGCTTTAGCATTTCAAAATACCTTTGACATATTTTAATTTCAAGAAACTTTTGTACAAAATCAGCAAAAAATTGGGTTTGAGTGGTATCCAAATAATTTATTAGATGTGGCTCATAGTTTATACTACCAATTCTTCTTCTTACAAACTCTCTTTGATTAGGAGAGGTCCTTGTGTTATCCTTCCAATAAATCACAATTAAAGATCTCAAGCCTTGAGCAATTCTTGTGTCTTTCCATGGCACTCTACTCGAAAATACCCACAACTCATTGCTATTTGGATCCTCCAATATTTCATGCCTTCCTTTGGCTCTCATTAGAGATGATCTACTAATTTTCAAAGACTTACTTTCCTTTGTAAGGTTCACCTTGTTCCTTGTTTGATTGCTTAACAATGTCATTGTCATCACACGTCGTGTGGCACAACTATCCTTCGTGCATGAGGTGGAACCCATGCTTTCGTATGCACTCGTCAATTTTATTACAATGGAATTTTCACTTGATTTATTCAAAAATCTTAGCCCAAGAGCCTTCATGGTGGGCCTAAATTTGAGTTGCCTCATGATTTCAACAAATAGTTGGCATCTTCCACCCTCACTTAGCTTCGCAAAAAACAAACTCCATATCCTTTCTACATATCTTTGACATGTACGTTTTGGAATCTTATTAGGCATCCATTTCAAAACACTGAAATCAATATCAATCAAAAATGTAGGTTTTCTATACAAAACTCTAGGAGGAGGTCTCAAATGTAAATTTTTGTCAATATTGGGAAGCTCAACAACATTGGGGATAGATCATGTACCTTCAATTGGAGGTGCAATTGATGACATACCTTGAGATTGACTTTTAAATGATGTTGTACCTCCAACTTGAGATGTAATTTGTGGAGTTCCTTCAAATCGAGATGTGTTTGCTGATGTACTTTCAAAATGCAATGTTTTTGATGGTGTGTCTTCAATTGGAGATGTGATTTCTGATGTACCTAGAAAACCACATGTTGTTGTCAATGTGTCTTCAACTAGAGATGTGCATTGAGCTTCACCTATGGTTGATGATGTGCCCCCAACTTATGTATTCATTCTTGTCCTTCCAAAAAATTTCCTCATTCGTGCCCTTTGTTATTCGAATTTGACATCTCTTAGATTGCACATAAGTTTGTGGTTGTATGGGCTGTAATTCCTTTGTTTCACAAGTTACAATTTTTGATTCTCTTCTCCTTGCATTTTTAACTGCACGCTCTTCTGGTGTTAGAGGATTCGGTCATTTCCTCGGCATAACCTCGAATGCTACATGTCCATAAACACACATAGAACAAAAGTAAGTAATGCATTTTACAAAAAAATTGATGCAGAGAGGGGTGGAAACCATTCAATATAGCAAATCAATGAGAACCACAAACCTAGGGTATAAATTGCTGCCACCTAAATGAAAACTAGAGACTCTTGTGTTTATTTTTCTCAAAACCAAATTTTTGATTGTCAACAAAGTCATGAAGATTATGGATTCAAAGAAGGTTCTGTGCTATATCTTATCATTATTCACTATTTCTTTGGCAATGAGGTTTTCCAAACTAGTTGGAAAAAGAATGAAATACAGTGAATTCCACTAGCCATGCTTGAAATGGACTACTATAAGCAATGCAAATAGAATTCATAAGTAAATTTATGTTAAGTAAATGTCATGTTTTTTATTTTTTTTGTTTTTCAAACTCATAAAAATTGAACTTTTTTATGCAAATCCCATCTAATTCAATGTTGAATTCTAAGTCCAATTGTTATGATTAATAAAATCATTAAGGAAATTTAGTTTATATTGTTAGAAACAAACAAATATACTAAAGACAAACATTTCAATTTACCAAAATGAATATATTACCTCAGATAATGTAAAATGATGTAGAAACTTCAAAATATCTTCTTCGTTGTCTACCATGCAGATTGGTGGTAAAAAGGTGATGGATAAAGCATAGATTGGTACAATATGAAGTCAACTGCAGAAAAAAGGAATTTCTGACTCGGATAAAGCATTGAACCAAACAAACACAAGAGAATGTGGGCCTAAATCACGGGGTCAACCCTTATTTTTACCGTTTCAAGGTAAAACCCTTTTGGCGAGCGCCAAATATGTTCCTCTAAAAAGGAGAGACTTCAGAGAGAGGGAGTCAAAGTGGGAAAGAGGGGGTGGGAAAGAGAGACCTAAGAAAGTAGGGTTTGAGGTAAGTGAGGCCTGATAGAGAGGGATTGTGACATAAGTGAGGCTTAATCCCTCAACCCTTAAACCCTAATCCATAGAGATAGATCTAGAGAGAGTGAGAGAGACGGAGGGAGAGGGAGTGCTAGGGAGGCACCCGAGAGAGAAGGAGAGGGAGACAAAGTGGGAGAGAGGGGGTGGGAAAGAGATACCTAAGAGAGTAGGAGAGAGAGGGAGTGAGAGATAGAGGGATGGGAGAGATACAAGGAGTGAGAGAGAGAGAGAGACTTGAGAGATAGAGAGGGGGTGGGAGGGAGAGGGAGTACTTAGGGGAGAGGGAGTACTTAGGGGAGAGGAAGTACTCAAGATAGAGGGATTTGAGAGAGATAGAGGGGGTGGGGGGAGATACATGAGATAGATGGAGAGAGAGAGAGGGAGGGAGATATCTGAGAGAGGGAGAGAGAGAGGGAGAAAGACAGAGTGGGAGAGAGTGAGAGAGAGGGAATGGGAGAGGGATGGGAGAGAGATAGAGTGTTTAAGGGTTTAAGGGCTAACGGTTTAGGGTTGAGGGTTTAAGGGTAAAGGGATTAAGGGTTGAGGATTGAGGGATTAGGGTATAGAGTTTACTTGGGTTTAAGGGTTTAAGGGTTGAGGGCTAAGGGTAGATGGAAGAGGGTATCGGGGTGAGGGTTGAGTGTTTAAGGGTTGAGGGTATAGGGTTGAGGGATTAGGGTAGAGAGGGAGGGAAGGATGGAGGGGAAGATGGAGGGAGAGATGGAGGGAGAAGTGAGATAGCGAGAAGAGAATAGGAGAAAGGGATAGAGATATATCAGGGTTGAGGATCTAATGTATAGGATAGAGGGTTGAGAATTTATGGTATAGGATTGATGGTTTAGGGTATTGGGTTGAGGGTATAAGGGTTCAAGATTTAGGGTTTAAGGGTTGAGGATTAAGGGATTAAGGGTTCAGGGTTGAGGATTGAGGGTTAAGGGTTTAATGGTTTAGGGTTTAAGGGTTGAGGGTCAAGATTTTAAGGATGAGGGTAGATGGTTGAGGGTATAGGGTTGATGGATTAGGGTTCAACGTCCAACATATAGGGTACAAGGTATAGGGGTTGAGGTTTTAGGGTTAAGGGTTTAGGATTGAAGGTAGAGGATTGAGGGATGAGGGTTGAACGGTTAAGGGTTTATGGATTAGGGTAGAGATTTTAATTGGGTTTAAGGGTTTAAGGGTTGAGGGATTAGGGTTTTGGGTATTGGGATGAGGGTAGAGGGTTGAGTGTTCAAGGTCTTAAGGGTTGAGGGATCAGGGAAGAGAATTTGGGATGGAGGGAGGGAGAGATGGAGGGAGTCTTGAGAGAGATAGGGATGAAGTAGGAGAGAGATCGAGGTTAGACGGTTAAGGGTAGAGGGTAGAGGGTTTAAGGGTTTAGGGTTTAAGGGTTAAGGTCTTAGGGTTTAGGGGAGAGGGGAGAGAGATAGAGGGAGTGAGTGAGTGAGTGAGAGAGACAAACCTAAGAGAGGGAGAGGGGGTAGGAGGGAGAGTCTTGATAGAGAGAGTGAGGGAGGGAGTGTGAGAGAGATAGAGGGTAGACAATTAAGGGTAGATGGTTAAGGGTTGAGGGTAGAGGGTATTGGTTTAGTGTATTGGTTTGAGGGTATAGGGTTTAAGGGAGATGGGAGGGCGATAGATGGATTGAGTGAGTGAGAGAGAGACCTGAGAGAGGGAGAGGGGTTGGTATGGAGAGACTTGAAAGAGAGAGAGAGGGAGGGTTAAGGGAAGAGGGTAGAGGGTTTAATGGTTTAGGGTTTAAGGGTTAAGCATTTAGGGTTTAGGGTAGAGGGGAGAGAGATAGAGGGAGTGAGTGAGTGTGTGAGAAAGAGAGACCTAAGATAGAGAGAGGGAGTGAGTGAGTGAGAGACCTAAGATTCCCTCTCTATCTCCTACCCTCTCTACCTATATTTATCTCCCCTATCCCTTTTTCTACCTACCTCTCCCTTCATCACTCTGTATCTCACCTATGTTCCCCCACCTACCTAGGGTTGAGGTATGTCGCTCAAAATCATGAGGTATTTTATTTGTTCATGCCATATATTTTCACTATCTTTCCCATAAAAGTCATTATCTGCCCTCACATATTCCCCCCATTTAATTCCATCTAGACCTAATATTTTTCTATTTTTCCATATAAAATTCATTTTTCCCCTTTCCAAAAAATTCTCAGATACTTTATCTCACTATCGCTCCCTTAAAAAATCACTTTATATATATTATTTACTGCCCAACTGCTACCTCATACATGGGGGCCCACTATATGGTAGTAATTGTTTGGGGGAGTCACATTAACCCTTACTACTATACCATGGTGGGACATCATACTATCCACAGTAGCACGGTGGTCGGGTAGCAGCTAACGGAGCAGGCATGAGATGTTTACTGTGCCACCGTGCGCAGTTAAACCATAGACCACGATGATCGCAGTAAATAGGTAGCAGTTGGTGAAGGGTGATAGTGGATGGTTAGTGGGCGGTCAGTGAATGCAGCCAATAGTTTGTAGAGTGGCTACCATGGTACTGCTGGCAGCCAGGTCGGTGACTGTGGTAGTGCGTTGGCGGTGAGAAAACCGTAGCAGCATCGTTTGAAGCAGTTAGCACGGTGACCGCGGTAACGGTAGCGGTCGACGAAGGGAGTCAATGGAGGGCAATGGTGACTGCGGTAATGGTAGCCGTAATGGTAATGGTTGGCACTAGCAGTTAAGGGTGGCTATTGCGGTACCGCTTGTAGTCATGCTAGTGACCGTGATAGTGTGGTAAAGGCTCATTGAGGTAATAAATGTGGGGAGTAAAAAGGACACCGTGATACCGCATGAAGAAAAGTCAAGCCTACGGTCTAGCGGTAACAATAAAGATAATATTAAAGAAAATCTATTCCTATAGTATAGCAGTGGTTGTTTGATGATCGCCAGGCTGACCCTCTACTGCACAACCACGGACTCTTTGAAGGCTATCCATGGTAAAGTGGTAGGGAGAAAAATTTAAAGGGTTTAGGGCAGCGGTATAGGATATAAGTTATTTTTTAGCCTTTTTGAATGGCAATAAAGGAAAGTATAGGGTATAAATAAATAAAAATTTAATATTTTGATGAAAAATATTAAATTTAAATGGGAAAACCTCAAGGTTTTTTAATTAATTTTTTGAACTAGAGAGAGAGATAGAGGGAGGGAGGGTTCAGGGTATAGGGTAGAGGGTTTAGGGTTTAAGGGTTAAGGGTTAAGGGTTAAGGGTTAAGGGTAGAGGGTAAAAGGGTTTAATGGTTTATGTATTAAGAGTTAAGGATAAAGGATTAAGGGTAGAGGGGAGAGTGATAGATGGAGTGAGTGAGAGAGAGAGATACCTAAGAGAGGTAGAGGGTATAGGAGGGAGAGTCTTGAGAGAGAGGGAGTGAGAAGGAGAGAGATAGAGGGTAGAGACTTTAAGGGTTTAAGGGT